>NDXB01015938.1:0-12750 GCA_002631895.1 Agapornis roseicollis
TGGTACAGTTACAACAGATTACAGGAGAAGGCACAGTACAGTTATACCTACCAGAAAGCTCAGATATAATCTCTCATGGAGTGAAAGTGACTTACTGCTAATTAGAATGATTGGATCCTTTCATCTGATATGAGAAATCTATTGTTGCTAGACCGGACCCTCACATTACTGTGAGCATTAAATGGGCTCTTGTTCTTTTTTCTAATCCACTGTCTAGTCTGACTCTTTACAGGTCTTCTGTTTTCATAGATACAAGAACCATCTGATTCATTGCTGATGGTGTGCTGTTTCAAACACACAAATATTTAGCTCAATTCTAACTAAGCATATCCCACTCTGCCCACTTGATTCCTGTCTCTGAAGCAGCAGTTCAGAAAATCCACAGCTGATGTCCCTGGGCATTTGGTCTGGTTTCAGCAGACGTTATATGAAGTTATAAAAGAAAAACAGAAGTTAAACATCAGGAGAACTTGTTCACTTTTGAAACTGGATGATCTTAAGGTCCTTCCTTCCCAGCCTAACCATTCTATTTCTATGGTTCTATGGAAGTACTTTCAAAGCCCAAGTGGAATCTTTGTCTTACAGTTGCAGATCAGAGTATGACACGTGTCTATACATAAATGTGTGCATATGGGATCTTTGTCAAGTGACAGAGGCAGAATGCCAGGACCCAAAGCTCATCCAAAGGGGTTCATAAGAGGTGTCTATTTCAGGGAAAGGGCCACATCAGGGAGGCAGCACTGAGAAGCTCTGGCAAAGCTGTGGGTACACCAGAACCCTGTGAATGGTAAGTTCTGAGTACCCACAGGAGGGCACGTTCCGCAGTTTTGCCATTCAATCACTTTCTTGTTACTCAAGAGTTCAGAGCACCTTCCCCCGAGCTGCCAGCCCCACAGCAGAAACCTCATCCAAGGTAAGTGCATTTAAAAAGGCCATTAATTTCTCCTTACACCAGGATCAGCTTGTTTTCAAGGCAACATCCTTATGAGTCAGAGGATATCATTAGAGCTGCCATGCACATTGTTGTTTAACATCGTGTGCCGTTTTTCTTTGGAAGGCGCATCTACATAAACATTTCTAATCACAGCCCTGTAAAGAGGCACAGTATAATAATTTATGACTTTTAGGTAATATGTCATATGAATCTTAACATATGGCATTATACTGTATGATGGCAATCTTGGCTCTTCCAAGGGAACCTGGATAACATCCAGTGAGACATGAATGAGCCAAACGCAATAGAAAACCATATCAATGCTAATCCAGGTTTACACCTTTCATTCAGCACTCCAAGCTTTCCACCAGATGGTTTTGCACAGAAGCACTAATGCCAGAAATAATTGTATAGACTCCCCCAGCTTTCTGACATGGTATTTCAAAAGCCTTGAAAGTGAAAAGAATCCCATTAAACGGTACCAGCTACCCCCATGTGCAAGAAATAGTCTTTGGAAGAAGGTGCTGAAAGGTGACTCAAGAGCTTTGCCATTCCTTTGGCTTGCAAGAGAAACCTGGGGCAGCTTCCTTACCTATTTTAGGGAGCCCTTTCCCAACAAACCCCTCCTTATTTCACAGGAGATCAATAGTAGGCACAAGGACCTGGTACAGCAGCAAGCTTCCAACCGTTGCCACCAGATACCATCTAGGCCATTCTTCACCACCACCCAAATAAGCAGCCACAGACACCAGGTCAGGAGAAACCACACACTGCAAGACACTGTGCATTGGTTTTGCTGTGCCAAGACCCTCATACCAGGATAAATAAGGATCAAGTCTGTATCTGGCCATTACACCCATGTATTACTAGGGGTTTTCTTCGGTGGAGGTGGTGGTGGTTGCGCTGTGGGTTGGTTTATCCCAGCAGACTGCATCAGGCAGTGCCTTTAGAACTTATAAAACACCTTAGAAGTTTATCAGGCTTTGATACAAGCAGCAGGATCAAGTTTTGCCATACCCTACCTTACAGACTGTGTAAATACTACAAGACCCTCAGTTGGTTCCTCTAAGTTCCCTCGAGGAACTAGAAGTTCCCCTAGAGAGAACTTACAGGAAGCCTTCCCATGCCAAAAAGGCATTTTTTAACCATTCCTGCCCCGTTTATGCCTCTGTATTCTTACTTGCTTGATAGCGTATCATGTGCTTAACTCCACAGAAAGCTCTCTTTTGTCTGAGGTACCTTAAAATGGCATCTCCCTGGTCCTGAATGCTGTCGGCCATAGGGGACGTGCCCCTTATGTGACACATATGAAGAGCACATATGTCAGCTTTTTCTTTCCTAAAAATCCAAAAGCCCACTTGTTCCCCCCTCTCCCCCGCCACCCCCAGCAGCATATGTGCCATGAACCAGCTGTCAAAGAAATACAATTTTAAGCTTCCTGCCTTGGATGCACATTTTCAGAGCAGTTGAAATAAAACAGCGTATTGCCCACATTGTGCCCCAAGTGTAAGGAAGAGGAAAGCAAAGGTTTAACTTTTGCTATTAGATCCCTATTCTTTTGTAGGAGACATGGCTCCATCAGACACAATAGCTTTGTTACAGCACATTTCATTCAGGGCTGAAGCTTTGAATATTCAGCAGGGCTCCAGGCTACTGATTCTTTGCAGCAAGGTTTCTTGTCTTCCAGGAAGCCCTTGACAAAGGTCACAAACAATTCGCTCATTCCTCTTATTAAAATAAAGATGGGAAGCATTGATGATAGCTCTGCCCAGCAGCTAACTTCATCATCTGTAGCAGTTCCAACATATGCTTGTGAGATAATGAAAAATACAGCATTAAATACAGTGGCAGATTGAATCTTGTTTCAGGGTAAATATAGTAAGTCATTTTTTTTTCCTCCTCATTTCCTCAGAACCTGTTTAGCATTAGACTGTTAATATCATCACTGATACATGACAAAACCATTGCATAATATACTGCATTCGAAGCCAACCCCCCCATAAAAGTGAGCAATGACAAAGTATGAACATTATTCAAGCATTCATAATAATGAAGTGCTCGGAGCCACATTTCCATGGGCAGACCTTCCAAGAACTTGGCTTCAGACTGGGACGTGTGCCTCCGAGTCTCTCATCCTCTAAGCCAAGTTTGAGACAGAGTCATTTCAGTCTTCGTTTCAGATCCTGTGGCTTCACTAATGTCCTTGACCCTTGCTGCTGGCCACTGCTTACTGTCAAAGCATACCTCAACTTGTAATCTTGTCAGCATCCAAGGCAGCTGGTTTATTTTCTCCAAGGAGTCTTCATCAGAAGCCCAGACAGTATTTTCCCTGGTTTTGCAGTGTTTCCATGTAAAGGTACCACTTCAGAACAGGTATGAGACCCTGGCTCTGGAGGATCTAGAGGGTCAACCAGATGATTTAGAAAACAATGATTTACTCAGTGAGCCTCCCAACTGTGCTTCATCTGTAGGACGAATCACCGCCTCTAACGTCAAGAAGGGTAGTCATAGTGGGGGACTCGCTTCTAAGGGGAACAGAGGGTCCCGTATGCTGACCGGACCCAACCCACAGGGAGGTCTGCTGCCTCCCTGGGGCTCAGATACGGGAGATCACCGAGAGACTTCCTGGGCTGATTCAGCCCTCGGATTATTATCCACTGCTGATAGTCCAGGCTGGCAGTGACGAGATTGAAAGGAGGAGTGTTAGGGAAATTGAAAGGGACTTTAGGGCACTGGGTCAAGTGGTTGATAGGGCAGGAGCCCAAGTGGTCTTTTACTCAGTCCTTTTGGTGGCAGAAAAGTTCAATGAAAGGAACAGGAGAGCCCACATCATCAACAAGTGGCTCAAGAGCTGGTGTCATCAGCAGAACATTGGGTTCTTTGACCATGGGACAACCTTTACGGCACCTGGCCTGCTGGATGCGGATGGGTTGCATCTCTCTGTTAAGGGCAGAAGAATTTTTGCTCATGAACTGGCAGAACTCATTGAAAGGGCTTTAAACTAGGTTTGAAGGGGATGCAGCTGGGCTGACTGGAAGCAGGTCCAAGGGTAACTGGCCTGGGTTGGTGGTGAAATCAGTGGACCGGCTGAGATGTATGTATACTAATGCACGGAGCATGAGCAACAAGCAAGAAGAGCTGGAAGTCATGGTACAACAACATAGCTGTGATGTAGTCGCCATCACAGAAACGTGGTGGCACGAGTCAAGTAGCTGAAACACTGCACTGGATGGCTACAAGCTCTTCAGAAGAGATGGAAAACGGAGAAGAGGTGGAGGGGCAGCCCTTTATATTAGGGAGGTCTTAGTGTTATAGGTATTCAAACTAATGATGATGAAGTTGAGTGCATATGGGTAAGAATCAAGGGGAAGGCCAGCAAGGCTGGTATCTTATTGGGGGTCTGTTATTGTCCACCCAACCAGAAAGAAGAAGTGGACAACTTGTTTTATAAGCAACTGGAGAATGTTTCTGGATCTTCAGCCCTTGTTCTTGTAGGTGACTTCAACCTACCACTCCACAAGAACATCAACTGTATTGTAATTGCTCCTACCAAGACACACGCTTTGGTATCATTCCCACATATGCACACAGAGATACAGGTATTTGGTTTCTGAACAGGTGAAGCTAACAAGTAAAGCTGTCCATCAGTCTCCTGCTAGTATTGCAAGTATCTTTCCCCTGTTTCCCTGGGGCTTCAGGGTGGCCCTGGGCTTGATGTTATAACATCAGATGTACGTTGCAGGCTGAAGCAGTCAGCCAGATGTGACGTATACAACCTACTCACCTTTTTTCTAGCAGTAGGTACATATATTACATTGATAGTTTTCACTGACAGAATAAAAACCATGGTGAATTCAGATAGTAACAAGACAGAAGGAACCTTTACAGCTAACAGCAGCAGGGACTACACCGAGCTCTTGAGAAGCAGGGTGATTGACAATTGGGTTTTGAGAAAAAATTACTTACATAAACCCCATACAAGCTGGTCTTAAAACTGCTTAATGAGTGGACATGTAAGTTCCATCAAGAACCATTCTATGATTCTAAAATCCCTGCAGATGCATTCCCACTGCAAGAGAATTTAACTTGAAGCCAGAAAAACCGCATTTTGAGTGTTGCCTTACTCAAGAAGTGCTACAACTCTTGGTGTCACCTGATAGAACTAAGACAAGAAGCAGGTTATGGACAGCTCACCAGGCAGCTACAGAGAAAGTCGCCCATGGCTGTTCAGGCCATGACTGTCATTGCACTGCAACACGGGACAAAGAAACAAGCCATGAGAATTGGCCAGGTCAATCCTCTGGGTACTGCTCTGAGAGGCTTCTCTACGAAAGTGCAAAACCGAGTGCTTAAAAGAATCACTGTAGATATACTAATAAAAGCAATTTTAATGGAAATGCATAAATACATAATTCAACAGAATTTGATGGGAAGGTTCAGTCTTTCACCTACCAAAAGAGATCGTGTCTGAATTGGTGATGATTTATACAGGACTGAAGTGATTTATGCAGAGTTGAATTGAAATAATGTGTAGAGAAACCAAAGACACAAAGGAATAAGGAATGACCTCCCACTGAGTCATGAGGTTCAGACTAGACCCCCTTGCTTCCTAAACTCCTGATGGAGCTGAGGTGCAGTTAGACCTAGCCCTAGTTTCAGACCAGCACAATGGTTTATGTCTAATGGAATTTAAAAGAAATTTACGTAGAGTTAGAGGTGAAAAGGAAAAGGGAAGCCCTTATATTGAGTCACGAGGTTCAGACCAGATCCCATTGTTTGAGCTGGATCTAGACTTAGTCTCAGACTTGATCAACAGTTTACGTCTAAAGAATGACAAATGTAATTTAACAGCAGTTTGTATTATTAAAATTAACCACAAGAGTTCTAAAGCACTTTGTGTCGGTGACACTAGATAATGGTCCATGGGGAAACACACAACGATAGAAAAGTACTGTCTGGCATGGGCTGTGGGAACACAACCTTGAAAATAGGTGAGTTAAAACCTCTCCTGTTTAAGTTTGAACCCGTTACCCCTTGTCCTGTCACTGTAGTCACTAATGAAGAGTCCCTCCCCAGCATCCCTATAGGCCCCTTTCAGATACTGAAAGGCTGCTCTGAGGTCTCCATGCAGCCTTCTCTTCCCCAGCCCCAACTTTCCCANTGCTAAACTATGTCATCTAAGGCTCTGTTCAACCTTGCCCTGAACACCATGAGGGATTGAGCATTCACAGCTTTCTTGGGCAACCCATTCAGTGCCTCACCACCCTCACAGTAAAGAACTTCCTCCTTATATCCAATCTAAACCTCTCCTGTTTAAGTTTGAACCCATTACCCCTTGACCTGTCACTGTAGTCACTAATGAAGAGTCCCTCCCCAGCATCCCTATAGGCCCCTTTCAGATACTGAAAGGCTGCTCTGAGGTCTCCANGTCACTAATGAAGAGTCCCTCCCCAGCATCCCTATAGGCCCCTTTCAGATACTGAAAGGCTGCTCTGAGGTCTCCATGCAGCCTTCTCTTCCCCAGCCCCAACTTTCCCAGCCTGTCTTCATATGGGAGATGCTCCAGTCCCCTGATCATCCTCATGGCCTCCTCTGGACTTGTTCCAACAGCTCCATGTCCTTCTTATGTTGAGGACACCAGAACTGTAAGCAAAAGGGAGTCTTATACCAATAAACCTCTGTTCACATGCTGGACATGTGTGTGTTGATACTGTACCTGGTAATTTTCCACTCCAACCTGAAGGGGGATATAAGGACCTGTGCAGGGACAGATAGGTGAGAAGGCCAGTTGATTTGGGGGATGCCCTGACAACACACTGCCTACCACCCCTCTGACTGGGCAACATGTTCCTTCTCCTTCTCCTGCTTGGCAGTATCCCATGCAGCCAGGGGTTGGTATGTATGTAACCTGCTTTGCATTAATATATATGCATTTGCTTTGCACTAATAACTCAATAAATACGCTAGAGCATTTGTTTATATTGTGTTTGTTGTCCAGTCTTTGTACATGGGAATCCTGCAAACCTGGAATGCATTTCATCATTGAAGATGGCATACATGCACTTTCATCTGTACCTAAAGTAACCCAATGAACTAAGATGGAGATACGTGGACATATAGATGTATTTACGTATATACATACACATATGTTAAACATTTCCCTCGGGTGCAGTGAAACTTAGTATTACTAGTACTATACTCACATCAGCTTTGTCACCACTCCTCAACAGCTGAAGGTCAGTGAGCAGCAGTAACAGCCCAGGCAGATGATCCCCCTATTTCTTCAACTCTGAGGGTTTAGAGGCTCTTGAGAGGCATCCCACTCAGAGGGAGACAACTAGGTCACAGCTCACTGGAGTCCAGAAGAGCCAAATGGGACTCTCTTGGGACCACTATTTATCAGGCCATAAGATGATTGGCTTTAGTCACTGTAAATTTTCATCCTGGTATCGCATCTTTGTCTCTCTCCATCTCCAGAGAACTCCCGACAAGATGAGGAACTCTCTAGGCCTTCCTATTATCTATATCATCCCTCCTGCCTTTCTTAGACATTAGAATTAATTGTCAGGGGGTGCCCAGCCATCCAACTCCATGCATTTATGCAAAGGCTAACAGGAATTCCTGGGGGGCATACAGTGCGAAGCACGGGCACACTCTTGACCTGGGCCAGTCCTAACAGACCAAGGCTTCCTGTCGGGAGAAATCCCTTCAGCAGATCCTCACACCTCTCACTGCAGTGAGCTATTCCAATAGGAATCTTCAGACAGCGCACAGCAGCTCCCTTCTCACCTTAATTAGGAGTGGCAGTCCCACTACGTTAGCCAAGTGAGGAAGGAGGCTCGTGAGCAACATGTCACCTTTCTCCCACCGCTGGATGTTCTGCATTTCCCAGTCCTGTTGTGTCGCTGAAGGGGAAGCTGAGAGACAGCATGCCAACCCAAGAGAGACCTCACCTGCCACAAAGCTGAGCAAGGCCGGGATTTCAAATCAGCACTATGTTTGACTGGTTTGCAAGTGCCAAGCGCTATTTGTGAACTGCTTGCCCAAATGAGACACCCACCTACGTTTATGATGTTGAACTGATTTGCATCAAGAGTTCCTCCTTTGTGAACAAGCAAAAGTCATCTCTCAAAATGCTTTGGTGAACTGCAGCACTGAACTGAATCTTCCTTGAAGAGGCACACTCAGAAAAGAAGAAAAAAGAGGGAAAACATTGCTTACTGTTTGACCCCCTTTGATTTCCACTAGGTATTCACTCCAACATTCTAATGCAATCCTTTGGCCAGCACAAAGGCTGCTAGAGGCAATGAGATCTGTCACAGGCAGCACAGTATAAGGAGGAAAGCAGGGTGTCACTAGCAGGACACAAGTACATGACAATTAAACAGAAACATTTAATAATGTGCAGTGCTACTCCAGGGCCAGCAGACCTCAGTGTTCTCAGCTCACACATGCAGGCCCCAGAATGGCAGTTCCACTTGAGCAGCTCAACTAGAAGCCTGACTCTGAAGTTATTGCTCATCTTCCCCAGCAGCTCTTTCATACTAGGTTCCATTTTGCCATCATTCATGGTATAAAAAGCACATCTCGTTTTCAAGTGTGCCTTTAAAGCCTTTAGCCTCAGAAGGCAGCACACCCAGCCCAAGTCCCACAGCCCCACTCAGCAGTGCTCACGTACCATTCAATGAGCTCTCCCACTTCAAGCTCACACCTAGATTTAGCCTGAAGCCATCATCGTAAATCCTGAAACTTCACATTTCTTGCCTGTTCCCTCAGATGTCAGTTCTGGGACTTGAAGAAGAAAAAAACTGCATTCCTTACAGAGTGACCTCCAAGAACTCAACCATGTTTAATGAAACACTGGGGTTTAAAGTAAGAGACAGGGTTCTATTGTACACTACAGACTTTTTGAAATACTTCAGATTATGCATTTAGATTTCTCCAGTGATGTTACAAAAACAAACAAAATTCTTCTAGGTTGCTTGAAGATGTTCTAGCTAAGCAGGCTGAACTCCCAGCTAATAGGTACATATCCCTGCCATTCCCATTTCCACTGGTGTTACCAGCACCATGGATTCTGCTGTTCATGCAGATCATGAGAACATTATTAAACTGATTAACCCATACTGCAATTGGGAAAGCTGAGACTCAGCAGATAAAGCTGCCTGCCCCCCATGTTGGAATAGCCTTTAGAAAGACTTAAGCACAGACATGAGGCATGCCAGGGACACTACATCACAGCCAGCAGTTCTTCAGTTTGACGACAATCATCCAAATTGCTTGGAGAGAGATAAAAACAGGGCAGGAGGAGGAGGGTGGGAACAGCAGACAAGAAAGGAGACAAGCACGTTTTGCAGAACTGTGCAGAATTAGCTGCTCCGTACTCTCAGCTGAGAAACTGATCTTAGTGATGAAGACTTGGAGCATTGTGTGCAGTTCTGATGTCTTCAGCATAAAAAGGACATGGAGCTGTTGGAGCAAGCCAGAGGAGCCCACGAGGATGATCAGGGGACGGGAGCATCTCCCATACAAAGACAGGCTGAGAAAATAGGGGCTGTTCAGCCTGGGGAAGCTGTGTGTAGACCTCATAGCAGCCCCTATCTGAAGGGGGCCTAAGTCAGATGTTATGTCAGTCAATTTTTAGATAAACGTTTGGGTTTAACTTCCTCTGAGAAGACATTCAGGGCCCAGTTTAGCACAAGGACAGGGGAGTGGGGGCACACATAAGGACATATTTTATCAGTCATTTTACCAGCATATTTAAGGTGAGTGGAAGTTTTCCCTGGAGAGGACAGAAGACTTGTCTGAGATCATGTTCTGTTGAACCATTCTGAAAAAGAGGATTTTCAGTGAATAGCAGTCATATAGAGAAAAAAAACAGCATAAAGGGAAGGCATTTATTATGAACTTAAGAGTATTAGAATGTTACTATGAGTACCTAACTTAAGATAGCTGATAAATCGTACTAAGTTCATGAATATAGAGGTGGTTCAGCAGGAGATGTAGTTTCAGACTAGCCAACTAATACCTTAGAGATTTGTAGTCTTTCAAAAATGCTAAGATTTTTGTTTTAAGTCTTTGAAAATCATTAATGTCAAGATCAGTTTTCCATCCTGTGGTCATGAAAATTATAATTGCTGGGACTTTATTGTTGTCTTAGGACAAACGTTTTGAAATATTTTTCCACTTCACATGTTTAAACTGGATCTTCTGGTCTCCTTACATATCACGTTTGGATATTCTCAGCCATTCATTTCCATCTTTATGTCTTGAAGGTAATTATTAAGTAATAGCTTCATGTTAATATTCTCCCCAATTAAATTTACTTTTGTCTCTTTCCATGACTCACTTTCTGTGGCCATCTTGGTGAATGAGCTTTATGGCAGGGCTGACTGCAGAAGTCATTTATTCTAAATTAATAATACAGAACGTTTGCTTGTAGCCAAGTCATACTCAAAACGCATTATTTAGGAACTGACTTGGCCAGCAGAAATAGAAGTGGTAAAACCTGGTGAGAGTCATCTCAATCTGTGAGTGTTATTTAAGTTTCATACTCAAAACACTTCAGACAGTAGGAGTCCTTACTTACACAACTATTTGTGGAAGTTGCTTGATGAAATTATTTTGGTGTGACGAAAGATTAAGTAACTTTCCAACTCCTCCAAATACAAAGCAAGAATTAATTCACAGCGTTACTCTTTGCCACAAACGATGGTGCTCATCCTTCGAAAGTATGCACAGTCCAGTTGAATTCCAGTTGGAAACTCCACGGCTTGTACTGCATGGCAGCCTGCCTCCCAGCCCTCTAGGAATTGAAATCCTGCACCTTGTGTTTTTGTTTAGAAAGTTCCAACTTACGTTGATGATTTGTGAACACCAAGGACAGCCCTTTGTGGAGATACTTTGTCTTTTGAAGAGATCTAGCTAGCATGTCTTGTCTTTGCTTTTCTACCATGAGGGTCTCTGATTTTAACTTGCCTGGTGCAATATGGTACTGTTATGAGTTAACCTTGTATATTACAGTACTGCAATTATATCCTGCAAGATTCTGACCTTCGTCCCTGCCCAAAGAATATATGACACATGAATAAAGGCTTGAAATGAATTTAAGTGATCTTTAAGGTTCACCTGTATGTAGCAGGAAATATTTGTAAATGACTGAACAAAATACTCTGTCAGGTGCAGCAAAAAATGTGTTGTGAAGTGAATAAAATATGCCAAGGCTAAGTTAAGTTGCTTTTAATTTTAACAAGAAATTCTAGTGTTTTGTTATTATTCTTCGTAATACCAATTCCTAACGTAGCTTGCCACGAAGATGATGAAGGGAGTGGAGCATCTCCCTTATGAGGAGAGGCTGAGGGAGCTGGGTCTCTTTAGCTTGGAGAAGAGGAGACTGAGGGGTGACCTCATCGATGTTTACAAATATGAAAAGGGTGAGTGTCAGGATGATGGAGCCAGGTTCTTTTCAGTGATGTCCAGTGATAGGACAAGGGGCAATGGGTGTAAACTGGAGCATAGGAGGTTCCATGTGAACATCAGGAGGAACTTCTTTACTGTGAGAGTGACAGAGCACTGGAACAGGTTGCCCAGGGGGGATGTGGAGTCTCCTATGTTGGAGATATTCAAGGCCCACTGGACAAGTTCCTGTGTGATGTACTCTAGGTTACCCTGCTCTCGCAGAGGGGCTGGACTGGATGAGCTTTCGAGGTCCCTTCCAACCCTTAGGAGCCTGTGATTCTGTGATTCATCAGGGACTGTAACAACAAGACAAGGGGTGATGGGTTCAAACTGAAATGGAAAGTTCAGGTTAGATTTAAGGAAGGGTGATGAGGAACCTGCACAGGTTGCCCAAGGAAGTTGTGAATGCTCCATCCTTGGCAGTGCTCAAGGCCAGGCTGGACAGAGCCTTGGGCGACATGGTCTAGGGTGAGGCATCTCTGCCCATGGCAGGGGGCTGGAACTGGATGATCTGAAGGTCCTTCCCAACCCAAACCATTCTGTGATTCTGTGGCTTCCCTGAATGAGAGGTACCAAAACATTCAGCTGACCTGGTTCAACTGAAGGATGCAGTTGGGTCAGTTCAAAGTTATCACCTCAACAAAACTGCCATTAGTCAGGAAACAAAGGGTCCCATGTCTGCTGTCCTGCAGGGCCCAGGGCCAGGCTCACACCTCCTCCATCCAACACCACCCTGCTAAATGTTCACTTGGTCTGAAATGGGTTGTTCTTAATTGCATCAGACAACTAATGAAAAGGCAAATGATGTCTTGAAATAGGCAACTAAGTTATAAACTGACATAAGTTCAGCTACCACCTTATCCTAGATATATACACTTCAAACAGAATGCTCTCATTTCGGCACTGCTGGGCTTTGGAATATTGAGTGGTGAGGCTGTATTTAGAGAACTAGGACAACCGTCCAACTGCGCCTTTTTGATCCTCAGAAGAGGTTCTCCACAGTACAGCATTACTGGCATCCAGTTCAAAGAATCATACTATAATAGAATGAGCTAGGTTGGAAAAGACTTTTAGGACCATCAAGTCCAACCATTCCCCCAGCACTGCCAAGACCACCACTAAACCATGTCACTGAGGGCCTTGTCTACACAGTCTGTGAACACTTCCAGGGACAGTCACTCCCCCATTCCCTAGGCAGCCTGTTCCAATGCCTGAACACCCTCTCAGGGAAGAAATTGTTCCTCATATCCAATCTGAACCTCCCTTGGTGCAGCTTGAGGCCGTTACCTCTTGTCCCACCACTTGTTACTGTCCTGGGTTCAGCAGTTGCAGTCAGTTTTTCTTCTCTTTAGTAGCTG
>NDXB01015939.1:3911-19784 GCA_002631895.1 Agapornis roseicollis
TTTTTTTTTTTTTTTTGCTTTTCACTGATTTCTCCTTCTGTAGTGTGAAATAGAGCTCATCTCAAGCTCTTACTATCAGAGAAAGTTTTTCAGGCTTCAGCAGATTGTGTTTAAGCCATAGGGGGCATTTTGAGGTACCTTACAGCTGGGGCAGATACACCTGACAAAAATCAAGGGTCTATGAGTTGACCTACAGCAGCACAGAGCAGGGGAAGTCTCATGGATACAGAGCCACCTCCAAGTGAGTTGTTGACAAGACAACTCACTGATCTCATATCACAACGCCTTACTCACTGGTCACATCCAGGTAGGTGTACGTCTGTATCTCCCCAGCTTTATTACTAGCAAAACATTGGAAAATTCCAGCATCCTGAGGGTGCAGCTTGTGGATCCGGAGCCCACCACTCAGCAGAACTTTGTAGCGGGGGTTTTCCAGCTTGCTGAGGGGAACAGAGTCCTTATACCAGACCAGGGTGGGAATGGGAACACCTATTAAAAAAAGAAGAAGAATTTCACTACTGGTTTTTGCAAAACATGTTTTAGGTAGTCAAAATACCTAGCACTGTTGTAGTCATAACCTTTCTGCACCAATTATTTATATTTTTACAAGCTGCTTTTGATAAAAGGAGGCTGCATCTTACATTATCAATGATAACAATACACTGCAGAACATGTGGGAATAAAACCAGCAAACAGTGAAAGGGGGAATGTTGAGAAAACATGTTATCAAATTACTTTCCTCATCCAATCATATTTCACGCTACTACAAAACAAGATTTACAGCAATTTCATGTTGAAAGCCAGAATCATGCTACTTAAACAGCAGCAGTGTGGCAATGCAGCAATTCTGTAAGACTTTTCCATCCCAAATAAGATTTCTCTACGCTACTGTAATGAAGATGTCAAAATAAAAAGGAAATGGCAAATTACACATAAAAAATTAAGTGCTCATATAGCTGTATCCAAGCCCTAATTTGGCAGCTTAGTTTGAGCTGATGTACAAAGAGCACGTTGCCAATAATGGGACAGCTTTAAATTATTTTAATTTTTATTCATTCTCAAGCTTCACCTGTTATTTGACAAATGCAGACATTAGGAGAAACAAAAATTCTATCCTAAACATCACTTGCAGTTCCATTTATTCCTGTTTTCTTTCATGTGCATGTTCTACAAACCCTGACACAGTTATTTTATACATTTTTTTCTGCAGTCATATCCTAGTCAGCTGGGATGAAGTGGCTTTAAATTCAGTATATACAAGCAATGTAGGATTATCTTTTCTTCAAGAGATGTTGTGGCCTCAGACAGTCATACACAGATGTTCCCATCCCACTCCTCTTAACCATCAGTGTTTTTTCTTTACATCCCAGAAATCCTTAACTGATCAAATGTTGAGGGCCCTATGCAGGGATCTGAAGTGAAGCATATATTTTGTGATTAGATAATCACAGGATCACAAGGGTATCAAACTGATTTAAGTTATCTCAGCTCCAAACATAGCATTTTCACAATTGATAGGTATTTTTGAATACATCTCACTTAAAACCTCAGAGCTTCACATTCCCTTGTAATAAGGGAAGGAACTATGGACTTAAATTCATGGATGAGTGCCATTTGCCTAAACAGAAAAAAAGCCAGGTATCACAGAAGTATTAAGGATAGGATGTCACTTATGAATTGAGTGTCTGCAGACAATGAATTTTACTGCAATGTAGGCAATGACTTAAGGGTTCTCACAGTGAAAGCACCGTGGGAAGATCTATATTATCATCCTTATAATCTTAAAAATCCTGAAGTTAAATACTATTGTATGATACTTCCATTCATATCTTCTCTCAATGTACTTATTATACAGACAAAAGCTATACCAACTCCTAGAGAGAAAGTACAAACAATGTATGGAAGGACTGAAAATCAACACTGAATTGCTCCTGTTACTTTCATAAACACGTATAATTTACTACAATCACCTCTGATGCTTTTGTTCTGCTGATAAAATAAAATGTACTCATAATCCTGAAGGTAATCATCTCAGGAAGAAATCCACTACATAGAATGCACTGCCTGACAAGACAGATGCAGTGTATGCTTGCAATAGGTGTAATTTAAATTTCATGCAACAGCCCATATACAGAATTAGCGTAAATTTCAATGTTCAGAATTCTCGGTGTGAGTGTTATTCATCTCTTGAAAATCCTCCTGGGCAAATACAAATTATCACTGAGTAATGAAGAAACAGATGATGCAAAATGGAATAGTTCTCCTGATGCTGAGAAGCCTGGAAATGATTTCAAGTTTAAATAATAGCAACTCCATTTTTGCACACATTAGCCTTGATAGGCACCTAGGAAATAATGAAATCCTGCATTCAGTACCCTCGAACCTTTAACACTGGTGTCATTCCATAATTCCCATTCTACTAACAGTACTGGCAAACCTTTTAATCCTATAATCACTGAGAAATACACCTTCCTATCCCCAACTCGGCTGACAAACCAAATATTACCATCTCTATTTTTCTGTATTTCGGTTACAGATAACTTCCCCTACTTAAAAGTTTTGAGTTTGAATAATAGGATCTTATCTAAGCACTCTGATGCCCGTCAGCAGCATTCACTTGGGCTGTAGCGATATTCCCAGAGATATTTGTCTTCCAAGTTGTACGGATTTTATCACTTTGCTACCACTTTGGCTATAAGAATGGCTCAAATCAGCTTCCCTTTTTATCCAGCCCTCCTATCCACAGCCTTTCTTCTTCCCACACTGCCAAAAGAATTTTGTTTCTTTTCCTCTCTAAACACTTCTAGTAAAAAAAAATACAAACAGAAGAAAACACTTTAAAGATCTTTTGGACTATACTTTTCTACCCAGGCAGCATCAGTCCCACCTTACTGTTTGAGAGATTAGAGTGGTCTAAAAGACTAGTAACAAATAAAATAAGCTTATTTCTCGGCATGTATGCAGCACTATTCTTTTACTCACAGACAAATCAATCTAGTGCTATGAAGGAGAAAGCAAGGCAGGAACCGTAGACCCTGGTGCTGGCTCTGCCACTTTCTCTCTCACCTTGGACAAATGATTTATGCAATCTGAGGCTCAGTTTTCCCACCTGTCAAATTTAACTTACTTAAGAACCTGGATAAAAGACTCGAAATATTCACTTTGTCATTTTTGTTATTTATTTTTTATGGCCTTCTCTAGATCCCAGTGGGTTACTGGGGAATCCCCAAAGCATCTTTGCATCCTCTTGTCTGAACAGGTAGAACTAAAGTCCAATTAACTGCACTCCCTAGACACCACCACCACTGCCTGCAGCTATAAACTTTCTATAAGCAAATAAGAAAAAGCATTCAAAGGAAAGCCAATGAAAATGCAGGCAGCATCAGCAGCTGCTGAGAGATATACAGCAAAGCATGGTTACCGCACAGCCTGATACACTGGAACTCCATTACAGGGAAGTACAAAGCTAGTCTGTGCAAGCTGCAATTTTATTTACAGTTAATCTCTGTTTATACTGTGGAATTAATCTGTCTCTCACACATTCAAAGTGCACCAAGAATTGGCAAATGGTCTTTGTGCACAGAACCTGATGGGGCTGGGGGAAATACAATCTGTCTTCCTATTTGCAGCAAAGGTACAGGGCAGCTTTGCAGTTCCCCATGTACTTTATTATATCTCCTAGCTTGGAGCAGGGAGGCAGCCACCTTCATTTACCCTCTTTTTAAATGCTGGCAACTGCCAGATTTGGGTAATAATAGCTCAAAACTCTCTATTTAACATTAGCACCTGTCCCTTCTAAGTCTGCATTACAGATACTTAGCAAAATAACAGGTTTCTGTTCTCCTGCATCACATTCATCAGCAAATTGGATGTGTGCTGGAATAAATGGCTTTTGTCTAGTAAGGGTTCCTATATAGAATCATAGAATAGTTAGGGTTGGAAAGGACCTTAAGATCATCCAGTTCCAACCCCCCCACCATGGGCAGGGACACCTCACACTAAACCATGGCACCCAAGGCTCTGTCCAACCTGGCCTTGAACACTGCCAGGGATGGAGCATTCACAACTTCCCTGGGCAACCCATTCCAGTGCCTCACCACCCTCACAGGAAGGAATTTCTTCCTTATATCCAATCTAAACCTCCCCTGTTTAAGTTTTAATCTGTTACCCCTTGTCCTGTCACTACAGTCCCTAATGAAGAGCCCCTCCCCAGCATCCCTATAGGCCCCCTTTGGATACTGGAAGGCTGCTATCTGCAGTAAGACCTCATCTTGTTCCCTTGGGAATTAAACTGCTCAGAGTTAGTGCAGAAGAAAGAGTTAGAAGTCAGCCTCTTCTCTTCACAATCCTCCCAGTTTTAGGGCTTTTTTTTTTTGTTGTAATAATGAAAGATATCAGAGACAGCAGGTAGGGTTTTTCAGTGACAATGAGACAGTCCAGAGATTCACCAAATAGTTGTGCAGCATTGAAACAAAAATATCTCAAAACTGCTTTTTAACTCTATTTCTCTAACAATACAACACTTAGATTTAATTCTGCTACTTGAGGTAGTCATCTTTTCCCATCAGAAAAAACTCCAATAAATTTGTCATAACGCAGGCTGAAACATGAGGTTGGTGACTAGCAGTCAGAATAAATGTCTAGCTAGTTACATCCAGGGAGGCTGTGAATGCTCCATCCCTGGCAGTGTTCAAGGCCAGGTTGGACAGAACCTTGGGTGCCATGGTTTAGTGTGAGGTGTCTCTGCTTATGGCAGGGGGGTTGGAACTGGATGATCTTAAGGTCTTTTCCAACCCTAACTATTCTATGATTCTATGATCTTAAGGTCCTTTCCAACCCTAACTATTCCATGATTCTATCCTTTGGAATCATCCTGTCTTGGATGCTCAGGCACAAAACTCAAGAGCAGCCCAAGAAAAGAAAGCTATTTTCATGTTCTCAGCTCTGGTAATCTGTGCTTCAGCTATTTCCTGAGCCAGAGGTTGCATACACACAGCTCTCTTTAATAGTGTTTATTGGATTTTTCTTCCATAGTTTTTCTAAATAGTTTTTATTTTTGGGCAGCTACACGGTTATGGGGGACACCCCTGTTTGGGTCACCACGCCCTTTAAGGCCAGCAGAAACGACGTTTCCTTTGCTGCCTGCAGAGCGGCCGCCATCTTCTCGCCCCTTCTCTCTGACCACAGGCTCAGTTTACCTCAGGCTTCCCGCGCTCCCTCCCGCCCAAACTCGCTGAAGCGCCACGCGCCGTTCCCGCCCTCGGGGCCGCTCGCGCTCCCAGAGCCGCGCTGTGCCCGCCCCGCCTGGCACCGCTGCCGGCTCCGGTCTGGCCCTGAGGGGGCCCTGGGGCTGCTTCGTGCCTCCGGTCCCTCAGGAACGAGACTCCTTCGCTCTGCGTTTTCCCCCACGCTTCAGTGCTGAAGGCTGCCTCTCCAGAACGATTCAGTAAACGGTACCTTGTCTCTTATAATCTGATAGCTTCATTTTCATGAGAATCTGATCAAAGGGTTCTGAAATCCTTAAACACACGTTTGCTTATCACACTACTTGCAAAGCTTCCATCTAGAAAAGCAGTGTTGGGTCTTCCCTACCGAAAGCATTAAAAAATACTTAAATCACAAGAGAAATATTATACTCACACAACAAATAACTTTACTGGCACTGATCGGGAGGAAGAACCCATCCAAACAAGCTCTTAGGTTTGAGTGTTCCTTTAATCAAGGTTGTGTACTTTCTACCTGTGTATTGATTGTTAAACTCAGCTTCAGGGAAAGTCAGGAACGTCAGTCACCTGCCAAAGTCTGGGAGCAATTTGGTGGCATGGGCAAATGTGCTCTGATCACAGGATGTGTCTCCTGTCTCACCTGAGTGCTAAACCAGGAGACCGCTTCTATTTCTCTGGAACTGAATCTTTAAAGCCACTTTGTTTTTAGGTGGTATTCCAGACATTTGAAGCCTTTTATGTTATTAAAACCTGTCAATTAAAAGCTGCCTATTACAGACCTGCAGGATTCTTAACTACATTTAAATGCTACAGTTACTGACATTTCTATTTGTATGAAAGTTCCATAATGTTTAGGAAAAAAAGAACATTTGAATTGTTGACAACACTGCTTACATTGCAAATGATGGGTTCCATAACCATACGTTCACCTCAGCTGGCATTCTGGCTCAAGAAAATGATGGCTATTATATAATGACAGCTAAGCAGCAAAGGCAGGCTACCAGAGGGAAAGGAGCAGGAGTTGCCCTGCCCGACAGACATGAATGTGCCAGCATTACTTGTGTGAAGTGAACTACAAAGACTGTCAAATTTTCCAAGGGCAAAGTCCATCCCTGTCCCTTGTACCTGGGCTCTGTGATGATAAGCAACAAGGCAGAAGCCTTCAAACATTAAATGTTTCTATAAGATGCTTTCTTCAGTACTGGATATATAGATATCCAAGATGGAACACCTGTGCACACTTACCCATTGCCTGGCACAGGATGTCCACATCTTTCTCCGCTTCAGCCAAAATCACACTCTCGGGTTCAGCCGTAAAATACGGTGGTTCTTTAGAATGGGGAAAGCAAACAGGAGTAAACAAGCAATGTCACAGCAAAATGAAAAACTGCTATTGATTTAAACATATTCATCCTATAACACCCCCCCCCCCATATTGCATTTAAGAGTGGGTTGCAAACAGGCTAGTTTTTAGTCTCAGTGTCTCTTAAGTTTGCCTCTATTTGGAGAGATTATTTTCAGTAGTAAAAGTATCATAAAAAAAAAAATCATTTTTTGCTACATGGAATTGCAAAGAGTCAGGTCAATGTAAGATTAGATTTAGGGGTTTGCACTGCAAATTAATACTCAAAGCAAGGGCTACTTTTCATTTTATAGGCCTGAATCATGGAAGATTTTAATTCTTTTTTCAGAAAGGCCCTCCCAAGAGGTTTATAAAGGTTTGTTTTTACAACACACCATTTTATAGGATAGTTTGCTTCTGTGTCTGAACTAAATTCCACCTCTTGAAGACATGAAGCATGTCAAATAAAGTACCACAGCATGTCTGGAAGCTGGCACCAGAGGACAAGTACAGCATGATTAAAAAAAAATTCTTCTCAACTATTTTATTTCTTGAAAGCAAACAGATTTAAGGCTTTAATTGAAGTTCTAGTAATAATCATAAAAATCCACACTTTATTATTATGACTAAAGAAAAGATATTAGACATTTAATTAAAGAAAGACAAGATTCCAGAAATTGTAGAGTGTGCTGTCATGTAACTCTTTCTTCTATGCAGCATAAAATTGAAGAGTATCATGTCAAAGTCCCACAGGCATTAAGGTTGCAGTAATTATCATGGTAACTAAAAGCTGTCATAGTCTGTTCAATGCAATTATCATCTGAGCACTGTTTTTAGAAGTATTTTATTTGATTATAACTAGAGTTCTGTTGTAACGCAGATAAACTTACTCATAAGTTTTAGAAAATACAGAAAAGACAATAATAAGTAGCTTCTGAGAACAAGTTACTCATATTTTCAGTTTTAAGGAAATCAAGTATGTTTGAAAAAACGCAGTACATCATAATGAGATCCAAGGTCATCTGAGCTGACCTTCTTTCAAATCTCTTCACCAGACATGTCTGAAAACCAGACGTGCAGTTTGTATTATTGATAGGACATTAGTATTTTCTTAAATAAAACCAAAATCATGTAATTTCATCCTGCAAAATCTTATTTCTCCTGTTACCATCTGCATATAGCAAGTGTTGCTACCATCTCACAGGGATGATACGACATACCAGCAGGTACACATCAGTAAGCATCCCATTACAACACAAATCCCCCTTTCCTAGCCCTTCTTCCCACTAACTACAGTAAAATACTTGCTGGAGTGTATAGAACAGGGTTCTTATTTGAGCACCAGCGGTTATTACGATTTTGTATCCATCCCAAATAAAGTCAATCAATATAAGTCTTAAACATCCTGCCCATAGGAGGATGGGAGTTTGCAGAATAGCCTGGAATACTCATTTACCCAGCAAAACCAATAAAACAACCTTCCTGATTTATTATATTCTAATAATATACATGTGTTAACATTATTGATCCTCACAGCCTAAATATAAATCTATTAATAAACATGCATAGTAAGTTGTGATTTATTGCATATGATCTCATGTGTTAGTCTAAACAACAAATTGAAAAGCTGAACATTTAATTGAAATTCACTGATGGTGCAATTTGACATGTTTGATCAAACAAGTTGCTGAATCTTCTGTAATTCATCTCAGTCCATGTTTAGCTCTGAATACACCCTTTCTTCTCAAACCATCCTCCAAGCCTTGCCTGATGTTTTCCTTACGCTTCACTTTTCAGAATGTTACCGTTTTCATTTTCAAACTTTTAGCCTAGTGTCCTTGCTTATATATGTGTCTGTCTTGGACACAAAGGAAAGTGTCCATCTGCCCATCTCTCAAAACAAAAGTTCAATCTTTCATTCTATGGCCAAAGCAGCACAGAATCAAGGCAGCATCCAGACACATACACTACATCCAGACATTCACTTCTGACTTTGGGCTTACTCTATGGATGTCTCTTCAGTCAGTGAGATTCAAGTGTATTTCTCTCTTTTTAGGGAGGCTCTTGACTGCACATCTTCCACTCTCCCTTTTGTAAGGCACTGTGACCTTAACAGGCAACCTTCAACTACCAGCTCCCAAACTTCCTCCTAGATCAGCAACATATTCTCACAGCAGTGACGAATTTGCAGATTTATCTTCAACATGGGCCTGCAGTCCAGCTGCAAAGCACCTGATGTGACCTCAAAGATGCTAGTGGTTTCACAACCACTGCTGCTGTTCCGCACTGTTTCTGCAGTTATACTTGGCATATTTATACAGTCTTTTTTCCCAGCGTCTCTCTCAAAATCCTCTCCTACAATCTGTGCTCCTTCCTTTAAATCCCATAAAGGCTGTTCTACCACTCCCGAAGAAACTTACTACATTAAGAGATGCTTAGGTGAGCAGGTATCAGGCAATGAATTACCTGACAAGGAACTTGAATTCAGTGACAACTGTCATTTAGCAAACGGAATGTAATGTTATAAAAGGAAGAGTCACATCAGCTTTTTTGAAAGAAGCAGGGGAGAAATGGAAGCAGAAGAGGCAGAAAAAGAGCAGGAGCAGCAGAAAGATGCAATCTAATGTCCAGAGAGCTCCCGGAGGACTTTCAGGGTCCAACAGATGTGCCAACAGATAACATTTCCAGTCCCACGCCCACCTTTTCCCTTACACTAAAGCTTGCTGAACTCAATTCCCGCAGCCATTCCAGCAGCCGGAAGCCCTGCAATTGACACAAAAGGGTCAAGAGGCTGAGACACCAACTGCACATAGAAGAGTTAGATATTATTCTTGTGCGATAAGCACATACACAGAAAACCTTCTAGAAGCAACATGTCCTGGGCTTAGCAGTAGCAGTCATTTTTTCTTTTTCATGGTAGCTGGTGCAGCTGTGTTTTGACTTTCAGCTGGGAACAAAACTGATAACTGGAATGNAGAAGCAACATGTCCTGGGCTTAGCAGTAGCAGTCATTTTTTCTTCTTCATGGTAGCTGGTGCAGCTGTGTTTTGACTTTCAGCTGGGAACAAAACTGATAACTGGAATGTTTTTAGTTACTGCTCAAATGTTTTACTCTGACCAAGGACTCTGTGAGTCTCATGCTCTGCCAGGGAGGAGGGGAGGCCAGGAGGAAGCAGAGACAGGACACCTGACCCAAACTAGCCAAAGAGGTATTCCATACCACAGCACATCATGCCCAGGATGTAACTGAGAATTACCCAGAAGGGCTAATGTTCTGGGGGGTTGGAGAAGGTATTCGGTCAGTGTGCAGTTGGGGTGGGGTGTGGTGAGTTAACTGTCGGTGATTGGTGAGGTGCTGTAGTCTCTTCCCTTGTTATTTCCTTTATCATTATTATTATTGGTGGTAGCAGTAGTGATTTGTGTTATACCTTAGTTACTAAACTGTTCTTATCTCAACCTGTGGGAGTTGCATTCTTTTGATTCTCCTCCCCATCCCTCTGGAAGCAGGGGAGGGCAAGAAAGGGGGGTTGAGTGAGTGAACAAACTACGTGGCTGGTTTTAAACCACGACAAACTCTACGATTTACTGATTGTTAACTACCTGTTTCTGCTGCCTGGAGATAGAAACAAGCCTAGGTGGGAAGACAAGGCTAATTCATAAGGGAATTCTGGAATCTCTAGAGTACCATGTGGACCTAATTTCTGTGGCATCCCAACTCTTATATAAATGGAAAATTAGTCTTGGTGATTTAAGGAATGAGAGAATCACAGCAGATATAATTTTAGGGAAATGAAACAACTGATTTCCAAGCAAGCTCTGCTGCCTTTCCACATGCGTGTGTCTTATTCAAGCAGCATGGATGCTCAGAAGGGTCCTTTGCAGTGAGGCTTCAACAGAACTCAGGCTGTGGAAGAAACAGCTCTAGCCTGTAACTATTACAGGTGCTAGACAACTGAAATCAAGGCTCCTCTCTTTTCAGATGAGTCAGATCTATCATCTGCACATCAAGTGTGTGCCTGAGGGCCTGTAGCGCAGCATGAAAGCATGAATTGCAAGTGAAAAATTCAGGGTATCTCAGTTTGGGTTATGCACCACCTGGTGAATACCTATGAAAAAGAGGCCATAAAAGCACAGTAATATTTATAGGGGTCAGATGGCATTCTGAAGGGGCATTCTGGCTGTCTGCATATATGACTTTATTGCATATTTATAAGGCTTGCTTTGAATCACACAGTATGAATTTGAACATTTATTGTTGTAGGCAATAATCATGTGTTGAAATTTAATATGTGTGCTGAAATTACAATGTTTTCCAAGCTATATAACATACCAGACACAAGCCCCCAGACACTGCAATTTCGAGGAATGACAGTAGTCTGTTGGCATCAGGTCTAACATTCAAATTTTTTTGAAATTATGGAATGACAATAGAATAGGAAAGGACCCATTACACTGAGTTCATGCTGCTGGCAGTGCAGCATGCTATGCAATGAGAGAGGTCACATCGCCTACTAGACTTAAAGAAACAGATACTGTATTGTATTGGTGTTTGATCTTAGCTAAAGGGTCAAGAACAAGCAAAGGGGAAAAAGAATATTTGAATATAAATGTATGCTTTTAATAGTTGTTGAGGGTTTCAGGGGGTTTCTGGACTACAGACATCACTGAAAAGATAGCCTCTCTGTAAAACCCTTGGGAGCCTGCAAAATTTGATACAGTTCTAACTTCTCCCACATAGAGTTACATGGTCACTGATTTTAACATTCAAAAGATAGCAGTCAGCATCCATTACATACCCTTCAAACTGCACTGGAAATGCGTGACCTAATCCCAGATACATAAATGGAAGTCAGAAAGAACAAAGAAAGCCCCAGGGACTTCTCCAAAGCTGAAATTCCTGCATCACTCAGAAATTCAGGCCTGCATGTTTAAGAGGAAAGTTGAGCCTTAAAAATGGAAGCCTTTCCCTAGCATTACCATAAATTAATTTTCCTGCTTTCAGCTGGCATAGAGGTAATTTTCTTCCTAGTGGCTGGTACAGTGCTGTGCCACTGATTTAGTATGAAATAACACTGATAATGTACTGATGTTTTACTTGTTGCTCAGTAGCGCTTACCTCGATCAAGGACTTTCCAGTTTCCCATGCTCTGCCAGCAAGGAGAAGCACAAGAAGCTGGGAGGGAGCACAGCAAGCAGAGCTAACCCAAACTAGCCAAAGGGATATTTCATGGAATGCCATGCTCAGTATATAAACTGGGGGGACTTGGCTGGGAGTCTGCTTGGGGGCAGACTGGGCATTCATCAGTGCAATACATGAACATGCTCATCATGAAAAATTCTTTCCTCTGCTTTCAAAACATCATTTGTAGTGTCTAAGCTAGAGCTATTTTTTCCAGAAATCTGAGCACAAGGTATCAAGGTGGCTAGCTACAGAGGAAAGTAACTTCTGTTCTAGCAGTTACAGACACATACAATGCAAATTCATTAACAATGGCATGCACAAAGAAGACCCTTCTGCATCTAGATACTCCTGGAGAATTACTGTGAAGTGGCACAGCCCTACAGTTCATCTCAGAGCCTAGCCAGGGCCCTCCATACTAATGTTTCAGTTTTTCTAATGCTTTCCTGAATCCCATGAAGTTGTATCATAGAGTCATAGAATAGTTAGGGTTGGAAAGGACCTCAAGATCATCAAGTTCCAACCACCCTGGCATGGGCAGAGATACCTCACACTAGACCATGTCACCCAAGGCTCTGTCCTTCCTGGCCTTGAACACTGCCAGTCCTCAGGCATCCTTTACACCTGGTGAGAACCAGGGTAGTCTTTAAGATAGACACAGACCTACAACACTCCCTTTTTTATCTCTATGTTCAGAAAGAAAGATATCCAGCTGGTATGTTAAAATTCTCCCAAGGGAACACCAAGATGAGATATGTCTATTAATGTAGTTCTTTGGCCAAAAAGTTGTCCTAAAATAAGGGATATCCTCTGCTGTCATTCTGCTTTACTCCATCCTATTCCTTCAGACAGGCCAACAGGGCTTCTGTACAACCTCATCATACCAGCCTATTCTTCCTAATAGTTTTTGTCCCCATTTTATTCAGATTTTACTTTCTGACTGCATCTAATTTAAAGAGCAGTATGGATTTCATGTAGTGGAAAGGTTTCATTCTTCATTTTCTTAAGCTCCTAAAATTCATAATTTCACATAGAACAGTCACTAAAAAAAAAAAATTACTATTGCAATTTGCTGCTAACGGAACTTGCAGAACTGAAGCAAAAGAATTTAAGATTAGCTGAGTTTTCAAATTGGTTTGTTCATGAGAAGACTCCTTTAAATTACTTAATCTTCAAACTGTTAGTGATAAAACAAATGTGCTCTTATCTAATCTGCAACAAATCTTTCTCAAACTGTTACTCTGCCAAGTGAAGAACATGCTACCCTTTAAAAATTTATAGCAACTGCAGCTAATAAAACCAAGGTTTGGAACCACCTCAGTTTATCTTTGCTGGAACAATATGAAGATGTCAGAAAGCTCTTTGCCACAGTCAGAAGAAAGCTGCAGTGCAACATGAGGATTTTCTTCTTCCTTCTGCAATGCTACTCCATTATATTACAGAATCAGATTTTTCAAATGTTATTGTAATGTTAATTTATAAATCAAGATGTACTCTCAGAAATAGTCAGAAAAAGCTTCAGAGATAATATTGCAGGCCACAGATAATTTGAACTGAGTGCATGCCCTTTGTACTAAGTTCCACTGTCTTCTGATAAAGCTCTTGTCACCATCTGAGCCCACTGTGTGACTCCTCTTAGCTGGTAACGGCAAGAACTGATACATTTTTAAAAAAGCTTTGATTAAACCAGTATTTGTGATATCTTTAATGCATCTTTTTTATTACTACCTCTATTCTACCTATCCACAGCAAAATATTTTTCTCTAGTAATCCACAAAAGTTCTCATTACCATACTATTAAGGAACTGTACTTGATTTCTCCCAATGACTTTGCAAACAAACCTATTAACATAATTTCCTTCTTCTGTTAGTCAGACCCCTTATTAAGTCCACACTGTGTTATTCACCCAAAAAGTACAGCTCATTATCAGGTCACTATCAACATGTACACTCTACAAATATTTTATGCATGCAAATGGACAAGAATACTTGATTCTCTGTAAGTACTACTCCAATAGACTATGAGGGATACACTGCAAAAACCGTTAGGTTTGAATCTTTCCTCTAGAACCTGTCCCTCGACTAATTAAACGTCAGCCAGATCCAGTCAAGAATTCTAAGGCAGAATATAAGTTATGCATTAACTACTAATCCTTTGATTTGCCTTCCTGTTTAGAATTAGAGATCCATCCTGCAGCTTAAGAAACTCATAAATAAAGAAATCTATCAGGCTTTGCTGACACATTGAGTAAACACCTGCAACTGAAGTGTCTTGTTTCATCAGAAAGAAATAAAAGTAATTGGTAACCAATTTGTTTCTGCTTTCTTTCACCTGCTTGTTCTTATCTACAGGCCTTTTCATAACTTTATTCCCTGACAGCCCCTAAAACCGGATAAGAAATAAATAAAACATTTAAAAATAAGAGAGCAGGTAAGCTACTAAAAGAAAGGCAGCACTGCGAGTTTAATGATTCCCTGATGACTGTTTCTCAGTTTTATTGTAACTGTATTAAAGAATCTTTTACATTAATCAAGAGGCTGCTTTAAGTATTGCATTAGACTGGTTCTGACAGCACAGAAGCAAAATTAAACTAGTTACAGTAAAATCTTATGAATAAGAGTTTAAACAAAAACTGTAAGTAAGTGAAATAAGTCTTTGCTCCTTAAAGGGAAGCCATGAGGTAATAATTCTAAGAACCAAAGTACAAAGAAAAAGACTGGAAGCAAGCTTCATCTGGTAGATAATAAATATAATAGACACAGTGCTACAAATGAGCCTGGAACAGTGCTTTGCAGAGAGAAGAGCTGTTTTCTCATTTAGCATGAACTACTATAATAGAGACCATACAGCAGTCTTTAAAATTGTGTTTTCACAAGGCCAAAAGAATCTAGAGAACTGCATGCTGAATTCCCTCTGCAGTGCACTACAGAAATGCATGTGCATGAATTCTGATCAACCCCAAGAACTTGTGTCATTGCCAGAGCAATAACCTCGCCAGGACACTTGCACAGTTATTACTGGGACTGTTAGATAAAAGCCAGACTTTACATGATCAGCTCTGGCTTAAAACATCTAAAGGCCTCTATTCTAAACCATCTCTTTTATTTTAGAAGTCCTAAAAAACTGCACTGTGTGCAGTGTGCTGATTTGCATTATTGTATCAGGATATGACATACATAGTAACTAGTTTTACCAAAGGACAGCCCTTGCTAGAGGGAAACTCCAGCACAGTTGTGATGGTGGAAACAGGCAGTGAAAGGGCACCAGTGTCCCTTTAAAAATGTTACATCCAAAGATTCCTTTGGAGTTGAAGGTCTAGCGTGTAGCACTGATTTTAATGGCATTTCCTTTTTCCTTTTGTTACCTCACTAATGATATCTGCCTGCCTAGGTGCTCAGGAACATCCTTAAGCCCCCTGACTGGTACTTGGAACAGACAAAACATAGAAGTACTCCTAAAAGGCTTCTTTCAGAAATATAACCATGCCAAGTGCAAGGTCCTACACGTGGGTCAGAGCAATCCCAGGCACAGCTACAGGTTGGGCAGATTCAGAGCAGCCCTGCGGAGAAGGACTTGGGGGTGGTGGTCGATGAGAACATGAACATGAGCTGACTGCAGTGTGCGCTTGCAGCCCAGAAAGCCACCCGTATCCTGGGCTGCATCAAAAGGAGCGTGATCAGCAGGTCGAAGGAGGTGATCCTGTCCCTCTCGTGAGGGACACTCTGCTATCGTGAGACCTCACCTGGAGTATTGTACACAGTTCTGGTGTCCTCCACATAAAAAGGACATGGAGCTGTTGGAACAAGTCCAGAGGAGGCCATGAGGATGATCAGGGGACTGGAGAATCTCCCATAGAAAGACAGGCTGCAAAAGTTGGGGCTGTTCAGCCTGGGGAAGAGAAGGCTGCGTGAAGACCTCATAGCAGCCTTCCAGTATCTGACGGGGGCCTATAGGGATGCTGGGGAGGGACTCTTCATTAGGGACTGTAGTGACAGGACAAGGGGTAACGGGTTCAAACTTAAACAGGAGAGGTTTAGATTGGATATAAGAAAGAAATTCTTTCCTGTGAGGGTGGTGAGGCACTGGAATGGGTTGCCCAGGGAGGTTGTGAGTGCTCCATCCCTGG
>NDXB01015939.1:29532-101876 GCA_002631895.1 Agapornis roseicollis
CCCCCCCCCCCGGCCCCCCCCCCCCCCCTTTTGTAAGGACTTTCACACAGACTGCAAGAGGTGTTAGTTTCAGCCCTAGGGAAAGTCTACTGGAGAACTCAACTCTATCCACAAGACAACTTAGACCCTTTTGTGTGCAGATACTCCAGCAAAGAGCAGCTTTATATATTTTATCAGATAGGCCAAAGCCTAAAATGCAAGCTTGAAAAGGTTCCAGAACCTTCTAGGAAGTTTTTAGGGTCTATTCTTGGGCGTAATGAGAGGTAGGGGCCTAAGTACAGTCGATTTACAAACAGAGTATTTATTTCCATAAGCAAGAAACAATGCAGTGCCCAAGGAGAGGCACCATGGCCAGATGATGACACAGGCTCTCCAGCTTATCTCTCACCAGTTCTGCACCACAGACTGAGCCATGGATTGGAGATGTGGCTGTTTTTCCTGATTTTGCCCTTTTCCTACAGGCCATTAATGCAGATAACGCAGCAATGTCTATACTTAGTGGGGTAAGCCTTCCACAAAACACTTCCTCTTTTATACTACCTGAGGTCTACAAGCTCACTTTGTATTTTAGGACTACTTCAAAAATAAATTTCTGGTGTGGGCCTGTGTAGTTTTAAGGAAATTAAGCCACCACTTAGTTAAACAGCTCCCTGTGAAGATTCAGCAGCTAAACTCAAAAGCAGACCATATTTCTGCTCTGACACTCTGAAATTCCTTTCTTGCAACTCCTTCTGCAGAAAGAGCAATTTGGAAGTTCCATCTCTGTCACTGACCTGACCTTTCCCCATGCACAGTCAGGGGTTTTTTTCTGCCTAGAAAGTTATCATCCAGCACATCATTAGAGCTTTTAACATGAAAAAAATATATAGCCTCAAGCTATTCTAACTAAAGAACACTCAGGTGGCTTTCAATTCACCAGATAGCTTTAATATTGGCTCTATAAGTAGATAGAGTGTGTAATCTTAATCAAGATCAGTTAAAAGGAGGGGAAAAATATCCATGGTCTATCAGTAGAATCTGTTAGCCTCAGAGTCAGCTTCAAAGTAGTGCGAGAGGCAACAGGTAGAGCACAGAGCCTCTACAGCCAGCATCCAGAAGCTGTGGGGTTTTAGCAGCATGATCCAAAACACACTCATGTTTACAAAGATTTTGCAATGACTCATCGGTGGAAGTGATTTTTAAGAGGCCATATATTTTTATGATGTGCTTTAGTGCATTGTAAGTGAACTATCTTTTTAAATTTAAACAGGCATGCATCTAGGGGGAAGAAACAGGTTTGAGGGATCTGGCAGTGGCTGCAGGGGCTTCTGCAGCAGACAGCAAGAGTCATCTTCTGCTGAGGCCAAAACTGAAGGTGTAACATATCACAACTCAGTTCTTCACATACCTGGTATGTATTGCTTGCTTTCTTAATAAAAGTAAATTAAGTTAGTAACTGTCACAGCAGAAACTGGATGCTAAATAAAATAGAGCTGTCAGTTAATCATAATGTCCAGAAATGCAAAATTCAGTGGTGAGACAAGAGTAGAGAGAAGAAATATAGAAGGAGAGTTGAGCTAAGGACATGGCTGTGTTACAGGAATCAGAGAATTGCTGCTATTTCAGATGCTGCAATTCTCACCAGCGGATTCTAGTTTACTGTCAAGTAGCAACAAAGGAGAAACAGGAGACAATAAAATGCTGCCTTCTATTTTCAAATGCATCTTCCTACGTGGATTCATTTTTTTTATTAATAAAAGCATTTCTTAACTCCTTTGGCACAAACAAAATCACAACTATTGACAATCTACTTGCTGCTTCTCCTACTTGTAACAGGCTTAAACACTTTTCTACTTAGAAATGAAGGGTGGTAAACAAAGAAAAAGAGAGAAAAGAAAGAAAACCACATAGTTCTCATCTATCCTTCACCAGACTTAAATAAAGAAGAGCATCTGCAGAGGCTTCAGGGAAAATTATTTAAGAAATACCTTCAAGAATTTATTTTACCACAACCATAACTGAAGCACTGTTTTCACAGGGAAGATTTAAGATTAAATATGCTCTGTAGAGCATAAAACAAATGCGCACAATTGATCATATGTGAGTTTCTGAGATTGATTTCTTTGTGGCATCTTTTAAATGAACCTGATATCGTGGTGCAGTACATTGGAAGCAGACACTTGCACATATATACTGATCATCTGACAAACAGTCCTGATAAAGTTAAAATTAATACTAAAGTTGGGGGGTTTATTAGGTTTTAGATACCTGGAAAATCCGTTAAAATAATCAGTATTATTGGATTTCCTTAGTCCTGGCTATCTACGGCACCTGGCTGCTTGTTTAAGGATCTGTGATCTTCCTGAAAGATCGAAGAATTTAAACCTGCCCTCACTGAGAAAAGGCAAAAGACAAAGCTGAAAGTGCCCCATAGCTGATCTGTTCTTCACAATAAAAGGAAAGGCTTTTGTGACACAGACATTTGGTGCTAGTAAAGGTGCATCAAAGGCCACCAAACTGGCCAGCATGATCTAAAGAGTGTACATAAGAGACACTCTGTCAAAGTCATGTGAGCACATTGTTACAGTTACTGGATAAGCCAAGTGTGGATCAAAGCTTTCTCCAGAAAAAACACTCTAAGAACAGGGATTAAAATTTGTTATATATGAACATCATTTGAATTTTAAAAGGGAAAAAACCCCCAAACAACCAAATTTAAAAGCTGGTTCTCAGGTCCTGGACACTACAATTTATAAAGGCTTAAAGGAGAGCACTTTGTAGAAGATATTTGTAACATTGAATTAAATAATCAGGTTTGTTACTGAAGTGCATCAAACCAAGATTTTTAATCTCAAGGTCAACTCTTGCTGCATTCTATTTATATATATATTTCTCTACAAGAAGCATGTTTTGGGATCCAGATTGCTACCTTGTTCCCAAAGGTCTGCTGTTTCCAAGTCTTTACACAAAGAGAGCAGATCTGAAAAACGAGAAGATCCCCCACAGCCGTCTTCCAACAGCTAACTCAACCAAACATATGGAGTGACTTGTCAGAATAATATTTTGAGAAATAGGTTATCAGGGGCCTCAGGTCCACTCCATATGGTCTAAAGTTCTCCATCCCCTGACCATAACATGCTACTTTTTTTCCACTTTGTTTCATAAAGGGATACAATCCTTAATAAAAGTAGAGCTGTTCAGGTCACACAGATTCAGAAGCAAATAAAATTTCATTTATATATTTAGAGTACTGTAAAATAAAAAAGTGGGGCAAAAACCACTCACAGCAGAGCTCAGAATCCAAAGAAATATTTTTCTATCAAAAAAAAAAGAATTTTTCTTTCCCTTTATATCACAGATGTTCTTCTAAATAAAGTGTAGCTCTTCCTTTGCAGCCTTTGTGATTATCAGTCTCTGGTTATTTTATAATATAAGGTTGCCTCAGACCTCAGCAGGGAGAAAAATACACATTGCTGTATTTCCTCTGTAGCAAGAACAAAACAACTGTGAAAGCTAAGAATGTTCCAAAAGAGCAAACAATAACCCAGCTAAAGAAAGTCTACAAACTTATTCATTCAAAAATAATTCCACAGATGGATAAGCATTTAATTTTCTGAAGTGCGAATAAACCAGCGTCTCTCTTCTCTGGAAGATGGAATAGGTTTTTGTGTCTGCCTATTTATACACACTGTATAAATGCCTGCTCAGAGAATGCTGCAAGTACTGTAAAAAGAAATCTAAGGGGAAGTTATTACTTGAGGCTCTTTGTTAGTATTTCTGCAGCATGGGTAATGTCAGCATTGTTAAAAATAGATTGTTAGTTGTACCTTACTTGGCTGGTACAAATGCTGTTTGCATTAATGTACTTATGATTTCCTATCTGCTGCTCCCAGATAAGAGTGGAGTTAAAGAGTACAATGTCTTTTCCATCTTGCATTGACTTCTTCCCCTCTCAGAGAAGGGCTGGGTCACTGCTTTAGCTGTATGGATAGTAAACAGCCTCTCCTGAATATGACAAGGACTCATTGCTTTGCTGGTGAAAAACTGAAGCTTATTTCCACAGGGTGCTCTTGTCTCCCAGCTCATCCCAAACTTTGCGCTTTGTGCTGCTTCTTATTTCAAATTTCTATCATAGTAACATGACACTGGGATGTCACAACAGAATTACAGTTAATAAGAAAAATTATGGGGAATAAATGAGAAAATGTACTGCTGTCTAAGACAGGAACTTAACTATTGCTGAGATATCAGTGACATCTATTTCATTTTGGTTTAAAAAGAAATAAATTCACCCCTAGTTCAGAAAAAAATGGCCTTGGGTTATCAGATTGAAACTAATTATCAGTGTGTGATTAGGCAGAACACAACAACATTTTTTAGATTACATCAACCCATTTTATTCTGATTTGCCCCCCAAAATAATACTTAACGATACAATTCTGCTATCCAGATGGTTACGGGCTGTGTTAGTGCAGAACTACCAAATGTTAGAGCAGCTACAATGGTAAGATAATGTTGCAGGGACAACTTGAAAACAAAACGGTCACTTGCTTTCTCTCATACATGTCTAATCTCCTCAAACTACTTACGCACAATGAAGGACAAATCACTTATGCACACTTATAAAATTTATTTAGATACGGATTAAATTAAACAGCTAAAACAAAACTGGAAGAGCTGGCTGTTGCTAGCTCCTGGAATCTGAATTATGTAGGATGCCCATTAGCCTACAACACTGAGCTCATTTTGCCTTGTTCTGCTTTGTGACTTCTGCCCAGCTTTTTGATTGTGGTATTAGTTCTGCACACTCACTGTATCCACATCTATCTTTAGTGAAAGAAAATACTAAATGAATAAATCACATGTAGCATCAAACGCAACAGATCTCTCTTCTCCATTCTTTCAAGGGTAATTATAGAGAAGAGATTAAGGTGTGCCAGGCCATTTGGCCAAAGAATTTTACAGCACAGACCAAATTTAAGACAATAAAAATGCATTACCTACTGAACCACAAAAACTCTGAGAAAACTCAGAAATACAAGCAGCCTTTTGAAATAAACTGTAATCTCTCCCTCCCACTGCCTCCAAAGCCTGTACCCCCTCCCCTCATCCCCCTCCACCCTCACACAAAGGCAAAACTGAAAAAAGCAAAGTCTGGTGATATATAAAAATAAAAGTACAACTGAATCATTTTTGACGTTTCTCTATCACTCTTAAAAATAGTAATAATCTTGAGCTATTGAAACAGCTGAAAGAAAATAAAAATCAATGTGTTTTCACTTAGCAATTTTGAAAAAGAAAAGGATTACTTGGTATTTCAGCAAAATGCTTTAATGCAGCTTGTAACAGAGCCCACTGTAACTTAGAAACTTTCTTCACACCCAAGCATTGACTGCACCCCAGAACTCAACGCTTGGTGGCATGGCCAGAGCAAGTTACTGGTACTCAAATTGTGTCCAGAGTACAAATCCTGCAGTATTCTGGGCTGTATAAGCAGCTGCCCTATCTGCTAATGTGAACACACATAAGGCAGGGACTTCAGACACATCTCCTGAGGATTTTATACATTTAATAAAGCAATCTCTTCACACAATGTAGAAACTGCCTTGGGTTTATGCTTTCCTTGCTTACTACTTAGCCTCAATCCAGCAAGCAATGGTGCACAAATTGAGGGTGGCGTTGTTGATTTGGGAAGGGAAGAGGTTAGTTTGTTTATTTTATTTAAGTTTTTACAAGCTTCAACTTCGGCCTGTACCCACAGCTCTGCAAATGTGGGCTTTAAAGCATTTCTCAGCATCTCCTATCTTTTGGCTGGTCACACATTTTAGGATTGTAACCACGGGCAGGATAAAAATAACCCCATTTTGGATAACATTAACTTGATTCGCAGAAGATTCTTAAACTACTCAAAGATGTCTTTGAAAGTGGTAAAGAGGTTGAACATTCCCTTAGTACAAGCAGAGTCGATATAAAATCGTATATTTTACAGTGAATCACATGTATCACTCATAATAATTAATAGCAATAGGCAATGTAAAAGACAAGAAGAAAAAATATTAGCTTGCAAAGAGATCTGTTTCCTATCTCATCTAGGAGACCTGGAGTCATCAAAAATGCTTTAAAACAAACAATTTTAAATGCCATCAATTTTTCTGTTGCTTCTGAGTCCTCTCTGCACATATAAATGCATAAAATGTAAAACCCAGCAGAGAGGGACAGTGGAACATTTAAAAAAGCTGATTTAATTCTGCAGAAAACCTTTACTCCTACCATTAAAAAGTACAATTTATTACCACTGGAAAGTGCAAGAAGTAAAAAATGCTCTTGGAAAATAATAACTGCTTCTACTAGTATACCAGAGACCTCTGCAGAAGATGCAAGAACCATTATCTCCATTTTACATGTGGTGAAAATGAGGCAAGGACAAACATTACTGAAATGAGGCTCCAGCCAGTAGAAGTCTGACCTGTTCATCACAACCTTTTAACATTTTAGGCTATACTCAAACATAGGATGGAAAACTTTTCTTTCCAATCTCCAACTGGCAAAAGAAACTGCTCTACCATATCCATGGGGATCTTGCAAGCTCTGAAGCTGTCTCCCCTCCTCACAGTCCCTTCTCACATCAGTTCTCAGTTGAAAGATTTGTTAATGTGCTATGCCAATCTATATTAAATGCTACTACATATTTTCAGACAGCGCTGGACAGTTCACAGCATCTGTGGCCAACAGCAAACATGATAAGGGGAAAAAGGTAATTCTCCCAGGTTTTATCATAGTATGAGAATAAAAGAGGCAATTTACATTTCCCAGAATTATTGTTTCAAGCTGCCTGCAGACTCTGGCATATGTCATCACACAAATTGAACTGAGTTTTAGCTGTTACAAGCATTACAAATGAATCATGTCTAAACCCTGGATCATAACGTAACTTAAGGCCATTCAAACAGCAGGTTACATTCTAGTGTTAAAAATCTGCTTTCCTGCTCCTCAATCTCTACAGTAATTTTCTGCCATAGCTTCTGTACTTTTTCAAAGAGGTCAAAAGTATATTCAATGTATTTTAAAACAAAAAAGCCAAAATGAAACACAGTCTGAAACATTGCAGAGCATGGATTCAGTCAGTGTGTTATTCTGCTGTTTGCAAGCATTTGGATCCACTGCCTGTCCTGTCCTGCCCTAAGATGGATTCACTGCCTGTTCTGTCCTGCCCTGAAATGGAGCCAGCAAACGAACTCAGGGCAGGAGGCTCTGCTGCTCTCAAGTCTCTGAACCAAGTCCTTCAAGATGCAGACCAGCAACATCTCTTTGCCAGCCCAAATCTCCTATGAACAATAACATGGTCTCAGTGCTATACATTAAAAATCAGCTCCTGGCTGCTGTTTATTTGCACATGGCAGTTGGAATGTCAGCCAAGAGGCAAGAGGCCCAGACTGCACCAGCAGGCTCTGCAGCCTTTTCCTCCTTCCTGGGTGTCACTGGCTGCGGTCAAGGTCAGGTCCAATATGGTGCAGCTGTATAACCTTGGATCAGGCTGCTGGCAAAACCAACTAACTTGTGAGAGCTGTGTGAAATCTCAGCCAGGTCCTCTACCTGCTGATGGAGGAGCTGGATTAAAGCTCAGGACCTTGGTCCTTGCCTGAGCTATGCCTGAAGCTAGCCTTGTACCTTTCTGACTTGACCTCCTGGCTTTAGGTTGGACCTGCCCTCTCACTATAGCTTTGTCTGGTGATGGCTGGACTATTGGGCTTACCCTTCGTCAGACAGCATAGGACTCTGTCCCTTGTCAGGGAGGACCTTGCTGCTGCCTTGCTGTCAACCTCAGCTCCTGCCTAACCTTTTGCAAACCAGCTTGCCGTGGCTGCTGCTCCCTGAAGGCCAGCACTCAGCAGGCTCAGGATTTGAGACTTTCACATGCTATCAAAGCAGGTTAATGTATTTCTTCAGATCGGAGACCTTATTAAATTATCAGTCAGATGTAGCCTTATTTGTAACCACTTGGATTAGAAGCTCGAAAAGAAAGTTAAGTACAGGTGATGGAAGGAAACACAGCAGCAGCAAAACAAACAGGGAAAAAAAAATGACCAGCTGGAAAAGCCTAAGACTGACCCCTGATAGCTGCTGGCAAGTGCTCTTTCTTGCCTCAGATAGCAAGAGAACTGAAAGCTAAAAAAAAGAAAATTATTGGACTCAAAATTGTCACTTTTATTTTCCAGTCTGTGTCATCTCTGTGATCAATGGCAGACTACAAAGCAAAAGGGTTAAATGAGATTTGGGGTAACCTGCTGTTGCTTTGCTTGTTGTTTGTGTATTGCTGTCCACAGCTGGATGAGCATGCTGGATGTAATAGGCTAGGTGCTAGATGGACAAGACTCCCAGCATCTCCCAGGGGAATGACATTACTAGTGGCATAGATGCTTCAAAGATAATTTCTATTAGGGAAGTCTCCTGGGTAGGAATTCAATGGTTTTTGACAATATAACTTGGGATGAGGATGTTTCTCCCTAATCACTTGATTACCACAACCAAAAGTTGGAACTGGGACAAGAGTACTTAGAGAGCTTAAACGACAGATGTCATCCTATTTCTGAGAGGATGTTAAGGGATATTTGAGAAGGGATATGACTATCTCTCTAGAAAGAATGAAAAAATATATTGAATTTTCTCTCTGTAACCTTTATGAATCACAGTTTCCCATTTGTCTGTGCTGACAGATTCCTGTATTTCCCATAGGAAAATACAATTTTTCTTGAGGAAGGGAAGTAGAAGAGAAGATGAATCAAAATGCTTTGATTCTTTGAGTTCTTTCAAGGACCACTTTCTATGGAAGAAACCTGATTGATTCATCCCTACGGCTGCCCCTTTCCCGGGGGTCTTGTACCTACAAATGAATCTCCAGGGTGGGATTAAGTTCCCTATGCCACTGGAAAGAAGAGGGACACTTAAATACATTACTAGCTAGCACATCACTCTGATATTGAAAACTTGATTCAGTAATCCATCAAAACCTATCCCTTCTAATGGAGGAATATTAACATGCATTTGATCTAGGTGCTCTCCAGCCCTCTCCATACGTATATCTTCTGGCCACTGAGTTATTCCTCTGCTCGCTGACAGTTCAGTTCACACTGAGCTGTCTCACTGAACACATACATGTATATATCCATATACATTGGACATCTTTAGAGTGGGCTTTTTTACTAGATTAAGCAGAAACTAAGGGATACCCTGAATGCTGGTGATACACAGAAAGAGCTGCCAAGTTTCACAAAAAACCTGCCTTCATGAATAGCCTTGGTTTGAGGAGGAAAGTCTTAAAAATGCCCCATATTATTAACTTACTAACTTTTATAATGAAGGCCAGAATCTGCAACCTTTCTCACAGCATTACAGGAAAGGCATCCAAAGATGAAAGGGCACATTCAACATAGCACAAATATATGTTACCATTATTTGATGATCAGCTTCAGGTTAAACCTGTCTGCCTTGACACTGGAGATTAATAGTGATAGCTCCTTTTAATGACTGTAGAAATGCCACAGTGCCTGCCAATAACAACTTGAGCAATGCACAGGTTGCTATCGAATGTATTGTTTATGCACCACTGACTGCAATCTCTATACAGAAAATGAAATAGACACTTTTTTTCCTCTCAGCAAGCTTATGTGGTTGGGGATTTTGAACTGCATTATTTCTTATGACCTGACTTATTTATCATGTCAATCATAGTAATGATGTGTCAAAATTATCACAATTCTGAAGCTTTCCCTTTATCATCATTTTGAGAGTGTTCTTTCTCAGCATTATAAGCGCATATGACAGAAGAGACATCGGAGCCATAGATTTCATGCCTGGCTCTAATAAAATCACAGGGTTAAATAGCTACTTCTAGAGCCAAAGCACCATGGAATAACTCCTTCCATTTTTCTAATTCAGTTCTTGTAATAGCAGCTAGATACACAGCTGCAACTGCAATTAAGGAGGAAAGATGGGGAATAAAACTGCACAGAGTCAATTGCCAAAGGTCACATTAAGATGCTGGAATTTGCAGGTCCTGACCCGACTAACACCATGCAGTTGGCCTTCTGATACCACCAGTCAGATTTAAAATTACATCTTTAGCAATTAGTAAGATTGAAGAATTAGACAAGCGGGCAATCTGGTGAGATTGTCCTTCTCTGTCCAAGGAAAAAGCTTTGTCAAGGACTCCAGTTAGGGAAGGGAAAATAATGCAGATGAAGGGATGTAGCCATTGCAGGAACAGCCGTTGCAGACACACGTGCCTGCAAGGATGCTGATGGAGGTGACTGTTCTCAGCAGCTTAGGTGTAGCACTCCTCAGAGCAGGTTTCTGAACAGAACACTGGGCTGCATCAACACCAGGTTATTGACTAGGCGAAATTAAAGGATGAGAAATAGTTAACAACAGGAGTTCTGTCAGAGGTAACAACATATATTCTTTTGGTTCAATTTGCTAGAGCCCGAGGTCTGAAAGAGATGGAAGCCTCTTGGAAAGGGTCTGGACAGCATTCTAAATTTCATGTGCCATAAGTTTCCCTCCGTCACAGATTAATTCACCGTTTATTCTGTAGGCTAGGAAGAACTTGGGGAAGCAGACAGTGTGTGCTGTCCTGAAGGAGAGAGATGGCAAAGCCCCAGTTCCCTCTGGGGCTTGTAACCATGGCTGAAAGTATTTTAAAACATAGTTACAGTCAAAGAGAGTTTTAACAAGTTTGAATGCACACCTAACGTTGTTATATCCTGAAATATGGATAGGTTAACCAGTAGCCTGTGTTGCAGCGTATTTTTTGCAGCTGTCTCAAATGATACTAAAACCAAGCTAACTCTAGACAGGTTGAAAAATACCTGTCAAGTACAGCTCCGGCAGCATCACCATGAAGCCTGTTTGAAGTTTCCAACCTATGGATCAGCAAAAAAAAAAAAAAATAGTTTAATAAAGGTTAATAAAACAGAAACACCTTGTTCTGTGGAAACTGATGGAGCTGCAGAATACTTGCTGCTGAGTTTCAAGGGTGAGCATGTCTCAGGGGACACTGGAGTCAATGCAACAGAAATTATGTGGCCCTCCACCAGGTAAAGACAGACAGATCTACAAAATGAACCGACAACACCCTGTGAGAGTTGCTTGGTTAGGAGAAATAAAGCTGTAGGAGTAGCTACTCATTGGAGGGAGCTTTAGGTTAAGCATATAACCTAAAAGGAAAACCTTATTTCCAAAGAAGATTTAGGTTGGAATAAAATGAAGATTTCACAATTTAATGTGTGTAGAGTATTAGCTGGCTCTTTGGGGTGCTTCTTTTAGAAAATAGGTTACAGTGCAAAGTCATTCCCATATTGTTGATTCACTACTTTTAATCCTCAAAACAATTCATCCACATCTCAGGGAAACCCATCTCCTTAGGACACTTCTGTGAGTATCTGGGATCGTAAACCTCCAAAGAGAACCTCTTCAGATCTCACCACCACCTTGCCTGCTACATCTGGTGACCCAGCAGTAACAAAACTTTTAATGTAGTTGTTATTTTGGTGTCTAGCACAGGGCACGAAATCTTGGCACTACATGTCCAATTCCCAGTTATAAGATGGATTTTCAGACCTGCAGTCACATAATCATATTCATTCTCATGTGCAGACACATACCCTTGTACAGAAGCCAATATTTGCTCTTTGCACCTATGCAGGTTTAGAACTACTAAATATAGATACAATGAGTCAGATCCTCAGCCAAAATACTTTGGTACCAATCCACTGAAATTCAGGAGACAAAGCAATCTATTTTGTCTTATGTTGTGGTGTATAGCTGCATATAAATCCAATCATGGTAACTTTATCTCTTAAAGAAATGCTGCTGTGCAGAGATGAAGGACTGGTTTCCTGAATGACACAAATGAGATGTGTTCTGAACAAGCCTTGAGAGGAAGCTGATGAACACTAGTGCTTGCTCAAAGTTTGCAGGCTAAAAGTCAAAATTGCCTGCTTCACCAGAGAAAAGTTCCCAAGGAGAGGAGCTGGTGAAGACCAAGAAGTTCACCTGCTGCAGAAAAGGTCACCTTTGGAATGTGACAGCAGGATTGTTAAAGCCAGGACATGAGACCACACATTTCATCTTAAGGCACAAATCCAATTTCTAACTAAAGGCTCACAGAATCATAGAACAGTTAGGGTTGGAAAGGACCTTAAGGTCATCCGGTTCCAACCCCCCTGCCATGGGCTTGGACACCTCCCACTAAACCATGGCACCCAAGGCTCTGTCCAACCTGGCCTTGAACACTGCCAGGGATGGAGCATTCACAGTTTCCCTGGGCAACCCATTCCAGTGCCTCAGCACCCTCACAGGTTGCAAGAAATAAAAACTAATTCAAAATAGAGTTCAAATGAAGATTGGTCTACACCTGCCCACAGCAGTTATCTCTTCCCCTACAGACATTGTTACGATTGTTAACTACATATAAGCTCTGTGTACATTTATAACACTACATTTCAGAGTTCATACTATACCACGGTTTTGAGGCTAGGAAAGTATCAGCTGTGTGAGCAACAGCAGAAATGCATTTCAACTTGCTCACTGGCACCACACAAACCCTCTCCCACATTATTGCCCTCTTTCTCTTTTTGAGATGTTCACTAATTTGACAACAAGCCTTAATATTCATCAGGCAGCAACTGTAACTGTAATAGCATTAAGATCAATTTTCATTACTGGTGCCACGATCACCTTTCATTCATCTCCTGAGATGGCCCTTCTAAAGAAGAAGTGTTTGCAAAACAAGTTCTATTACTGTACATTTGTGCTTTCTTGGTCAAAAACAACAGCTGAAAAGGTAAATTCCAACAGACCTCAATCTTCTTTTAAAATTGATTTTTGTAAATGAAAACTGTAGTCTTGCTGTTTTAATATCTTGATAGAGAACTGACAGAGTTAAAATATGTAGTTAAATCTACTTAAAGGTAAAATGAACTGAATAGAATAGAATCTGTAGCATAAATTCCATCTAATTACTTTCCTGCTATTGGAGGGCGCTCAAGTATACCCTGGTGTCTCTTACTCTGTTCCCGAGACACATGCCCAATTAACTGCTCAAAGACTGAAAGACTTTGGTGTTGTGCTTAAGATATAGACCTGTTCTATAGAGAAGGTCAGATCCGATTAGTGCATACTTTGATATAGCTTCAGATTAATGAATCTGTCATCAAAAGAAATGCTTCAGTATCTTTGGAAACAACTCTACAGCATCCTCTCTGTTTAGCACTGCAGCCATCTCCAGCTAGACTGAGCAGTACAGAAGCAAGAGGCAGTAAGGGTGTCACATCTACCTCCTTAGTGTTCAGCCCTGCCCAAGCCATACTCTGAAACCACATGGGGAATGCTCCTATATGCCTATGCTGTGCCACATGTGCATCAGACCAAAGGAAAGTCTATTAACATTGCTGGGGCCCTGTCGTGCTAATAGTGAAAAATAAGCTGTGCAATATTTCTCAGGAATGTCCAGATAAAATATCCTCTCTATTATGAGCTCAGGGGACAAGAAAAGTGTGAAAGTATTTAATGAAATGAAAACAATATATATGTACAATTCACAAAGCCATGAAAGCTTATGTCTTCGTTAACATCATATTGAGGCTGAATTAGGTTTCATGGTGGTTTAAACAATATAAACCCACTTTAAAAAAAATGATAACATCAAGTTGAGCAACTTAAATCTACAAAAGTGAAGAATTTAGCCAATCCGATTGTACGGATCATTTCTCAACGTTCCATTTAGCTTTTAATTACCCAACAGACTGTAATAGCTGCTTTGGAGCTATTACACTCCATCGTGTCAATTTGGCTGCTACAAATGCACAGCACTAAGTCCTCAAGCTAAAAACCATTATGAAATTATTGTTGAAAAAGACTGTTGGGCATGTGCAATAGCTAACATTTGAACTTCTATGTTTCACTATTCCTCTTTTTTATAAATGGCTCGAGCATTCGATGCTGTTATGGAGCTATTCAAAACCTTTTGGTTTTGAGATCCAAAATATTTCTTGAGTTATAGAACTGTAAAACCAATCAGTTGAATTAGCAAAGTTGCATTTGCAGTCTGTCACAGCCTTGTATTCTCTCTTTACTTCTGTATCTGATCTATTCAAGTCGTGTTTTTTACATATTGTTCCATCAGATAAAACCACCAGAAAATATATTAGAAAGAGAAATCTTTGGAAAAATCAGGCCTCCACTGGAAGCTGCACAATACCAACGAACAGATGCATGTAGAGATGGATAAAATTCAAAGCATCATGTAGCAAACCTACCCTTTACGTGGACACTAGATTGGGCAAAGAAAGGATTTAGGAGTGTGCGAATGCAAAGATAAATGAAGGTTCATGTAAATCACAAACCTAAAAGAACAAGGAAATTGTATGGTGGGATTTGCAGAGAATGAGCAATTAAATGGTTTATGGATTTGAGAGAAAGCAAAGCTGTACCTAGGCAAGATATTTCTCAGCTGTGCTCCCCAAATCATGGAAATTTCAGCTCAAAACACAGAACAGACTCAAACTGTTAAGGACACGGACCAGGACTTCGCAGCGTAACAGTTCATCAAACAGTATGAAACAGACTGTTACTGCCTCAAAGATCGTGCAGTGCAAGGGGAAGCCAGAAGTCCCTCTCCCAGAGATAATACAGCCAAACTAGACAGCAGAAGGAAATTATTCAATTCTATGTGACAGCATATTAACTTGCTGGATTGTGCTCAAAGTTTCTTGTAGGCTTCCGAGCACAGAAACACCTCCAGAAGGCGTTCTGCAGTACTAATGAGGCAGGTTCACAGGATTAGGGTTTTGGGTTTTTTTTCCAGTAGAAGTAAGGAGCAGCATAGGAATTAGCACAGGTCTTTGAAAACAGAACAAGAAGCTAACAGGGCTGGCAAGTGGCTGATTGGAGCCAGGAGCTGATCTCTCCTTCCTGCCTCCAGGATGGAAGGGTCATAAACCACCTCGAAAAAGAGCAAGAGGGAGACAAACTGAGGGACAGGAAACATGAGTGTAAATGTCAAAGCAGTAGCCAGGAGCAGCTTTCTGAAGTCTTTAGACAAAAATAAAAGGCACTACAGTAATTGAGAACATGAAGAGCTTTGAGAAGAGTTCAAGATGTTTAGATTTACTGAATAGGCTGTATCATCACAGGACTATTAAAAATAAGAGGGATTTGTAAATAATAGATACAACATAAATTTGAGGGATCTACATCTGTTTTCTAGGCAACGACATCATTTGGGACAAGCAGCATGTTTACATTCTCTAGGGAACTGGACAAGAATGAGAGGAAGAGGTGTGGCAGGATCTGTAAGAACTGCTACGGCAAGATAAATCTGAGTTTCCAAAAGTGGTTGACAAATGGCTGATAAATATCAAAGAGATTAACAGGAAGGGCAAAAAAGATACTCCAAGAAATCTGAAACAGGGATAAAGTGGGAGTTCTCTGATAAGAGTGATTAGATTGATAAGAAACCAAGCAAGGATGTTGTCAAAGAAGCAGAAGTGGTGAAGATTTCAAGGAAGACACGCAATAAAGCATCAAAAGAGATTACCACTCCTGTTGTTATATGAACTGGTGTTAAGGACCAATAGCAAAAAGCAAAAGATCAGGTAAAATGAGCCTCTGTACTGTCAACTTTTACCTAAAACTAGTAAAATCAAATATCTTGGCTGTACTGTGTACTTAAAACACCTGCAAGTTTACAAAATTCCTCTTTATTGTTTCAGCATTTGAGTATGAAGAACACCAAGAGAAGCATAAAAGGTTTAGAGAAGAAAGGTACAGAAAGCAAGTCTTTGGAAAAGGAATGAAACACCAGACCTCAATTTTGAAATGGATGCAAAAAGGACGAGCAAACAAAGGTGAAACATGGGGGACACATGGAAACTTAGTGAAATACTTTCAGTAAACAACACAGAAATTAATACTATGCAAAAATTAAGGTATCAAAAGTTTTCTTTCTTATAGCCTTACATTCAGCGATGCTGACTGGCTTTCTAACACGCAGATATATTACTAGCAAAGTCAGTTCACCAGAATGCAATGCCATTCATCTCATGCAATGCAGAGAGCAATTTGGGTGCCTGTAACTCTGCTTGAAGAATACTTATTTTGTAAGAGGCGGCTATGAAATGCTATTGTTGGGGAGAAAAGTAACAACACAGTGCAACAGCCTTTTTATGTCTTGCCTTTGAAAATGTAAGAAAACAAATCCTGCAATTTTGCACATTGTTTGCCAAATGCAGACACAAAGTACTACAGATTCCACAGAAACCTGCTGACACAGCACAGTGCCAAAGAGCTGGGCACATAGCACATGTGGCATTCCCTACAACACAAAAAGAAACAGTTCTTCCACTGCTCCTCTCAGGAGAATTTAACAACGTTCTTGGAGAGCTTTCCAGATGCCCAAACTACTCATTTTTACCAGTCCTCCCTCTTACTTTACCTTCAAAGACATTTTACCTCCCAGCTCATGTAGGTACCATACACAATTTGGGATGTACACCTAAGAGGTATTTGTAATTGAAAGAATAGGCTTAACATCTACCTGGTATTAACAAGTAAATACGAGGGAATAAGAAAAAGCAATATTACATCTCAGAACATGAGAAGAATCAGCATTTTGATTATCAGCTGTGGAACAATTCAATACAGTGAACAAATACATACAGTGAGCTAGCCAAACCCTCCTTATGAGGAACAGAGATGTGTTCTGAGTAACCAATACAGCACACAATGCTTTTTCAAGCCCCTACGCTCTTTCGGTGAAAGCTAATTTAAAAAGGTCACTGTCAACACAGAAAAACGTGTCTTTGCTCAAAAGTGGCTCTTTAATGCTTAGCTATCATCATTTAATATACAGGTTGTACATACTGTTTTTGCAATTAAACCACACTGGTTTTCTTTCCCTCAGAGAAATATAAAACAATTTGCTTCTCTCCCTGTTGCTACAGCCTGGTGTCTGTCCCTGATTCTCTCAGAGTTGCCAGTACACTGACATGTATAGGAGATTTTCTCCCTGAGGCGTTCAGAAGACTCTTGTATGTTTTTATTCTCAGTACCAAGCTGAATCCACAACTCTGAGCTGATGCACTCTGGGAGGAAAGAGAATCTGCTTCTCACTCTCACAACCAACTCAGGTCACTGTTTCAAACCTGTTAACTATGGGGGTTTGGCTAGCAATCACAAATGCCTAACATTTCTTTCCTAGATTAACACTTCTACAAGTACTTTGTGATGCTACATGCAATCTTGTAGCATAATTAGAACAATTCTGGATCACAAGTGATAGACAACCCACACAATAAATAATGCACATAATATTTAGATTAGCAGTGCTGACAGCATTTAACTTTAGCACTGCTGTAAGCCTTTGATCTGACATCAATATAACTGACTGCAACTCTTTTGCTTAATTGCCATCTATAGAAGAACCTAATTAGACCAAGAAATATTAAAATACTTTTAATGGTTAGCATAAAGCTTCATAAAAGCAATCACTGCTGGTTCAAGGACACTATCAATACCCTTTTGCTTGAAAAATATTGTGGTTACAATTATAACCAGGCTGGTGTTCAATCCATCCTCTCTCCTTTTTCATAAAAATCAGTATCTTGATGAATGTTCCTATGGCACTACATGCACTGTGATTTTTCACTCTTTCTCTAAATCTCAGAAAATGTGCTGTAGATGGCCCCAGGAGCAAACACTGCAAAGATGAAGTAAAACTCGAAAAGGAGCTGTCTGGTTTAATCTATGAATGTTCACAGCAATGGCTTCACACAGAAATTTGTAATCAGGATTTCCACAAATGATGGTGGCAAGGTTTCATTGGAATTGGTGTTCTTGTCATCCGCAGAGGCTGTCACAGCAACCTGCAAGCACTTGCTGCTTCTTTGATTTGAGAATCCCCAAGCATTATGTTTCTCCCCAGTGCCCAAACACACATACTATATCTTTCTGTTTAGAAACCACCCCGGCTTAATAGCCATGCATTTGTCATGGTCTGCAGGGAGAAGTGCAGTATATACTTGAAACAAGCTGCCGGAGTTTCAAAATGCTAACCAAACCCTACCAAATTAAATCTGTCCAGGATATAAGTTATCATGTCAATTAGGAGCAAACTCTCTGCACCAGTGATGGGTAGGTAAGGCAGCAGGGGGACGCCTGGGAAGGAACACTGCTTGTCACAGTTGCTAACAAAGAAAACTGCAAATAAACCAATAGCACAGAGACTATGGGTCTTGTTTCTTAAGCACATTCACAGAATCAAAATACCTTGGAAGCAGGAAGACAAAGCTATCCTCCAGCTACCCCATTCTATATTTGTATGCTATTACTTCAATGTAGTGAGCTTTGCAAGGAATGGGGTGGAATCTTCATAGAAGCTTTGGGTAGTCCTGGATGCTCCAGCATATCTGCGGAATGGCTCTGACTCATGAAAAACAAACAAGAAATAGTGACCTACGCTCACCCATGGCCACCTAACAGAATCACACGCTGAAGCTGATCCTCATCCACAACAGTAGAGAAGAAAAACACAGCTCTGAACATCACCTTTCTTTGCAATCACCAGACCTCAAACAATCTCTGGTTCAAAAATATTCTATCAAATGAAAAAGAAAGTCAAACAACGGTAATCAAGCTAAAGTGGCACAAGGAAGAGGAGAATCAGTTCCTTGCTGTCCTCCTTATATCAACCAAACCCTTCAGGCAGATCTCAGCCTAGCTTTCAGTGATGTTTTCTCACCTTTTAATCTTTCCATTCTCATATTTGCCAAGTGTATAGGGTGTATGAGAACAAAATGTTCAGAAGAATCCTCCTTTAAAGCACACTCACCACAGGGGGCTATTTGCACATATTTATCTGGAGCATCATCTCACAAAGTTAACTCTTCTCACCAGTGTGTTTATGAAAAGCTTCAAAGTTTGAACCATGATAATTGGTATCATGAGATCATCATCACCCTAAACATAAGGGATTCTCACCAACTGTGAGAACCAATGGGGAACTGACATGACAAAGGCACCTGCAACCCTCATGGGATGTGTTGTACCAGATCACTTGGCCCCACTGGTACCAAGACTGAAGCAAGGAAGAAGTGCAAACAGCGTGCCTTTTCCCTTTTCCCCAGTAAAGAGCTACAGCAAAAAATATCATTTTGTATGGATGATAAGAATCATAAGAAGATCATAAGAAGAATGTAAGATGAAAAGGAATTATGCTTGAATAAAAGACTTGGCAGAGATTCGGGCTGAAACTTCCACAGGGCAATCTCAGCTCCCACAGTCAGATCAGACCAGCTGGGGTCAACATAAAACAGACACAGAGTGACCTCTTGCCCCAAAGTTTGAATGTTAATACTGCTGTCATGTGGCCCACTGTAAATTCATTATCATGACACATTAAAATAGGCCATTTATCTGCATAATTTGAGCTTGAAGAGTAATCATTTCCTTCTCAACATTCCTGAAAAACAACAACAAAAGAAATGCTTGCAAATCAAAATGCAAACACTTCAATAACACACTGAAATCGTTCTTCCCCAATAATTATTCACATTTTGTAATTTCAACTTAGGGTTATGTGTATAGAGAGAATGGAAGAGTGGGAGACAGAGATGTGTTTCATGTCAACAATTCCCATTAACACTGATGGGAACTGCACCCATAAAAACTCTGGTCACTGGTGCTTTTCTTTACTCATTAGGTAATTTCCAGCATTTTATTCTTTTGGTTTATATTCTCTTGCCCTATAATTTCCAATGTAGTGTTTAGATTCTGCCAAAAAGCATCATTGTGTGCTAGCTGCCTCTTGCAAGTAAATAGCACTGTGATGAAGTATCTATTTCTTCCATAATTGGCTGGTACCAGTCAGTGCAGTCCAGCAACAGAAAATATGAGGAAAATACATTGCAAAACAAAATTAGCTGATTCAAATACTTCCTGAAACTACATATATTCTACCACACATTCTCATTACCAGCAAAATATTAAAGAAGGAGTATGATATTACATCAAAAATAGCTGCCTCCCCAGCTTGAAAACTAAAGGATGAAGATGTGTATCTATACTACTGCTTCCTGGTAAAGGCAAATAAAGCAAGATCTGTCTTCTCGCTTTGTAGCATTGAGATAACTTGTGCAGTGACCTTGTAGACAGCACACGGGACACGGTGTTTATGGTTCACTTGAATGTCCTTCATAAAATACTTCGTCTTTTATGAAATCTGTGAACACCATGAATTTTTCACTTTATTTATGGATTTATATTTAGAGGATTTGACCCTCTGATTAAGTGTTTCTGTAAGAATGCTTGGTGCGCTGCGCCATGTGACAGGGATCAGGGAGAAAGGGACTCTTCCTTCCAGAAGAGTGGATGTTTTTCAACATGAGAACACAAAATGAATTCAAAGTCATAAATTATATGTGCAAATTTCACTGATCTCTTAGGATCAGTGCCTCTGGTCTTTAAGTGTATTACCCAGATCAAGTCGCAATCACTGCTGATAATCATCCTTCAACAGAACAATGCAGATCACTTTTGACCTGTTAAGAGCATCTGTCTTACTTTATTATACCAATGTCCCCTAAAATGACAGATACCAAGGACAAATAGTAGAATAATAGAAATTATTTGACTCAGCTCTTAAAATGTCTATAAAATAATTATCCTTGTGTTGTATATCGGAGTCAATTTGGTTAAGTGAGAAGAGTATGGGACTGGGAATTACAGAATGTGATTTCTAACCTTGTTTCTTCCCCTGATTCTAAGTGATCTGAAGCTAATCACCTTTATCTTTCTGTGCATCATTTTCCTCATTTTGATACTGGAATAATGACATGGACCTTAGTAAAGACTTTTGAGGAATACTGATGAAAAGCAGTAGATATGAATCAGGCCTTATTATTAATAACAGTAAATTGCTTTGGGATCCTTGGATGATAAGTGCTATTTAAATTCAAAGAAAACATTAGTACTTTAATTGCTTCACCTTTCAGATCAACGCCAGTTTTACTTACTTGCACACTGACAGGTAAATTGAACTCAAATTATTTCATAGCAGATACACAAAATTGTAAGCATAAGAGATACTAAACCTCTTCCATTATTATTGATGCAGCTTCCAAGGCTTTAGAACTTCTACTTTGTGCAGCTTTGTACATATGGCAAACGTCCAAATTTTATGGTGCTGTTGGCATATTCTGTATTAATAGATTTATCTCCACAAACACTGAAATCTCCAAATTCCATCAATAATCAAACTTCAGACCTTCCATTTATGCAACGGTTTATCAAAGTCATTACAATTGTGATGAAACTGCTATTGTTTGGAAATGATATACTGAACAAAATGTCATTATCAAGTAGTTTCACTGAGTGGAGAACAGAGCCATAGTCTATTAACGTATTGCCATTGATTTATTTGCTAATGTGCCCTATATTTTCATCTGCAAAAGCCTTTGTAAAATCCAGTGTCTATTAGTGCAATTATCCAAGATAACTACTCTGCAGGGCATAGCTCATTATGTTTCTTTTCTTGCCTTTAGTGCTGAATGCTGCCAATAACATCCAGGCTACAGGAGAGCAGACTTCAGTATGTGATAACAAGAAAACAAGCATAGTACTGGCTTGGGTCTGCTCTGAATGGGAGCTTCACCCACTGTCTTCATAACGAACTGCAGAGAAAACAACTGTAAACTGATATTATCTTCTCAGCAGTATCCAGTGATAGGAAAAGAGGCGTCCTGGGTTCAAACTACAACAAGAGGCAACAGCCCTGGAATTCTGTTTAAACATAAGAAATGGTGGGGTTGGTTTTTTGGTTTTTGTTTCTTGGTTTTTTTTTACTGAAGGGGTGATCAAACACTGGAAAAGGTTGCCCAGAGAGGTTGGATTCTCCATTCTTGGAGATGCTCAAAACCAACTGGACATGATCCCGAGTGACCTGTTGCAGGTGACCTGCTTTAGCAGGAGGCTCGACTCCAGAGGAACCTTCCAGCCTCATCCATCCTGTGATTCTATGCTTATTAATTCCTCTCAGATCACCAGCTTGTTGATGTGTGATGGATATTCACTACTGGAAATTAAAGAAAGCAGCTGCAAACACTTAGAAACCAGGCTGGTTATAAGAATACATCCCCTTCTAAAACACTGCAGAGTTTTTCCTGTTTACACATCCTCCACCTGAGCAAAGTAAAGCACAAATACAGCTCTTTTTAGCCATCCTAATTCCGGGAAGGCAGCAATGACAGACTTAATTACTAATTAGTTTGCATAAGAAATTATGCAGAGGGATTTATCACTCAGTTTAATACTGCCAGCACCAAAACTCTTCAGATTTCAGAAATTTCTCTTTTCCTCAAAGTTATGTAGCCAGAAACTGTTACCTCACTACAGCCTTCCCTTCCAGGAACATTATTTCTTCATTACAACCCAGATTCCAGGTTGAAAATGAGAAGAGGAAACCTCACTGTTTCCCTGAGTCTGTATTAATTATTGAAGAATCCCTGCCTGCCCCAGTGCCACGTTCAGAGAGCTTGTCTTGTGCTCCTCAGATGCAATAACAACTCCATGGGAAAACAGTAACACTCTTTGGATTTGTTTAATAACAAACCAAATCAATTGGATTAGTAATGATGGCCTTGGCCCCTGGCACTTCTGAGGAACTTCTGGGGAATTAACAAGCCACCAGCATTTATGGCCTGAAGCAGAACTCCTCCAGGAGGTTGGGATCTAAATAAGTAGCCTCACTTTCAGCAGTATTTGCTTCTCAATGGGGAAGAACGCAAGAATAACTATGAGAAATTTGGATAAAAGGAACTTCTACAATAATGATTAAGCCCCTTTTCATCATTTATCAAACCTGTGACACCAGAATAAGCAGCTGTCATTTCTATTCAGTGCAACTTCAGCATTTCAATGGAAATAATTTTGGAATTTGGGACTTGTACATCTTTTGTATACTTTAAGGTGCCGCTACAATTCTAAACCAGCAAATCAAATAAAGCTAATGTGCTGCTTGGGCTTGAACTGTGTGCCCTGGATAGGATCTTAAATATTGGTAACATCCATTTCATTTTCCAAAACAAATTTAAAAAGCCATGCATATGTGGAAACAAGAATAATGATTTCCAATACCTAGTTTCCCATAGAGAAGGACGCAAACAATGAGAAGTGCATTACTTCAAAACCCAAAGGGCTATGTTCCAGCCATAGGCAGGCATGATGAATATTTCAGCTACTTTTATAATTGCATTAATTTAAAACACTATCAACTCACAAAACATTGCATTCAAAATGTATTGTGCAGAATAACTCCCATTTGTTTTGGTCACATCAAAATCCCACTCAAAAATACATTAGATGTTTTTTTTTGGTTGCAAAACACCACCTTCTCCCCAAGACAAAAAAAAGTGATGCTGTAGAACACATAATTAATCTTGTCCCTGGATAAAATGACTGTTAGAAACAACCTAAAATCTTCCACCATGGAGATAAACCAAGTATATTATCACGAGAGAATCTAAATTCCTTGACAGCACCTTATCTAAACCCAGCAGTTAAATCCCAGATTATCCTGAATGATGATTTTTCTTCATCCTCTGAAGAACAGAGCCAAACTACACAATATGATAAATCTAAGATGCACAGAAGCCAAAGCTTTATCAGTTATACCTGAAAACTTGTGCTTATATCTCAGTTAACTAAGTTAACCTGGCCTGCCCCAGGTACTGCAACAAGCTGGACAATACCACAACAGGTATAACTCTTATGCAATAGCACTAAACAGAACAGAACTGTGCCATACAAAGCCTTTTCCTTTGAATTCTTGGCTTTTGCTGGATCAAGTGAAAATTCTCAACACGGATTTTACCCATTTCCACATTAGTATGTTTTAAGATGCATTTAATGTTTTTCAGTGAGAAGCTAGAAATGAGGGAGTCTGGCATGCTGGGGACCTGTATGAAATAGAGCATCCAGTGGTGTTTTCGATTTGTTTGGGGTTTTTATACTCCCATTGACTTTAAACAGGGGGCTTCATGGTTTGGATGCTGTGGGTTACAACATAAGTAAAAAGTTAATGATTCCTAACAGATGCTTCTAGAAGAAAGGGTTTGTTTTGCAGTAGGCAAAAGTGTTAATATCTTCTGCACATTTCTCAACATTTAGATGTTATCAACCATGAATGTGAGAAGAACACAGAAGAATGTAGGATTAACCAACACGCTGGCTATAGGGACAAACCTGAAAACTCCCTAACAGTGTTTTCTCCAGCCACAAAAACAGCTGATATGTTTTCTCATGAGATGAGCCCACTATTAACATCGTCTGTATGACTGTCAGCTCTGCCTTTTTAGCACTTTGAGACTTCAGTCTCAGTGACAGACGTATCTTTCACTAGTTCTAATCTTGAAAGCATTGCAGAATTGGGTTAAATAGAAAAGTAAGCAGCATTATTTACAGCATTGGCTTTTTAAGGTGCTCAGAACAGCAGCTTTCAGGAAACAGCTAAAAAAGCTTTTTTACCTTACTTCTGAAACAGAAATAAAACCCCATACTTTTCAAGGGTTTTGTTTGCTTAGGGATTTTTTTGTATGTTTATTATCTTGAGAACCAAAACTGTGTCAGACTGAAACATAATCTGGGGTCTGGTAGCCTCCTTCCTGTCTGGTATGGCAAGAGCTAATGAGAGTGGGCATATGTTCTCACCATTACTTGTTACAATCCTCCTGCCCTCCTGCTGATCCCCAGAAACAGCCTCTCTGTGCCTCCTGCACAAGGCCTGGCTGACTGGGGGCACTCACTCACCCCAGCCTTTCCCAAAATAGCCTTTGTCTGCTGTGGCCACCCTGCTGCCCTCACCAGCTGTTAGAAAATGATCAAAATGGGCCAATTATTACTCCAACCAAGCCGTATTCTTCCGCTAGGAATAAGCAATCACATCCAGATTGCCAGCTCCGAAGTGCACACGGAAAATGACATTTTTTAACAATCTTTTCATCCTTACTATCAAAAGGCTAAGGGATGACTGACCTTGGTGTCCAGAATTAAGCCAGCATTATTTTTCTTGATTACCACCAGCAGAATAGTGAGGAAATTATAAAGCCATTGAGAGGATTAATACAGCCCTGATCGCTCTCTCCTGGCTCTTTATCTCAAGAGATTAAAGTTATCTAGGAAAAAATACCCAAGTCATGTAGCATCCTCCTGCTGCCACGGAGAGGTACAGTATTGGCTCCATGCATCAGCTCCCCACGACAGCCAGGGCAAAGGTTAATTATGCATTCTGTACATAGGTTTAATCATGTTAATCAGATCATCGCTCTGCTCCATCCCAGGCTATAACTTGCTAAAAGCAAGAGAAGCACTTCAAACACTGCAATGGTTGTTTGAAACAAGGGGAAGGGGAATAAGAGGAAGAAACACGCTACATTAACCACACAAAAACCACGGTGCAAAACCTACCGACTGGACAAGATGAGGCTGATTTGGTGTGAGCAGAGGCAGGATGGCAAGAAGCGGCCAAACGGAGGACATTAAGGTCCTTTTCCACTATAGAGCTATACCCAGGTAGCTTTATGAGACTCTGCAATAAAGCACATTCTCAATACATAGTCTTCATGCTTCTTTCCACCTTTATCTCTGCTTTCAGAGCCTTACTCTAGCAAAGGGAAAGACAAACAAGTGGAATAATTGCACAGTAACAGGAAAGGCGGCATTGAAGGAGTCGGAACTAACTGGTTGGAAATCACAGGAGTCATCGCTCTCTACTGACGTGGGAACAAAGGACTGCTCCTTTGAAAACTGCTGCTGTGATTATTATAAGCTCCATTCAGTGTTTTGTGCTTACATCTTGCACAGACAAATCTCTCATTTACAGACATTTGGTTTAAGAAGAGAGTTGAATAGGGCTCTTCTTTTGAAACTAAGGAATATTGGCCCTCAGGACGAAGGGAGGAAGTGCCATCCCTGGAATGAAGTGGGAGAGAGAAGTCTGCCTTTGTTCCCTTCAGTGCATACGGAGACGTTGTTATATTCTATTTCAATATTTCCAAAATGGGTGGCATGAGGAGAGCATTCAGGCTTCTCACCAGCAGCCAATATTTATTGCAACATAAAACATGTCAAACACGGGTTCTGACTTTTAATAGGATGATCTCCAAGCCAAACTTATACTCATTACAAGCCTCTTACACATCACCAGACATCATCTTAATACAAGGCCGTGTCTTCTCTGCCAGATAGAGTTTTCAGGGTTCTTTACTTTTAGATCAGAAAGCAGAACACCACCAACATCCTGCAGCCCCAAATAAGCTCCTTTTTATAAACGCATTCAAAGTGTTTGACAGCTCTTGTGGACTCAAAGCTTCTGCAGTGTTTTATCAAGCAAGAAGAAACCTTAATGTTAATTTCCCTTTACCTCACCACAGCCCATCAGTTCTTCTGCCTATATACATACATTCTGTCTATAATGCTTTGGATCTACCTGGCTATTAACAGGGGACTTTAAAAGTGTGTAAAGATAATATATTAATTTTATTTTTAAATCCAGCCATCTGGAGCTATGAACACATTTAGCAAATTACATAACAAGACCAACATCAAACTAAATCCTCCCACGTCTGCCCAGAGAACTCCATCATCCAGTAAACCAACTCATCCTTAATCCTAAAGCTCTCGTATTCTTGTATCCCAGATGCATGAAAAAGCTCACATTTGAATCCTTTTTAGTTCTGCTTTCTCTTCATAATCAAGGACCTATCAGTTTGATCTTGAAAAATGCCTGGTATGATTCAAAGAAAAAAGCAACAACAAAATCAGTTTTGAGGGTAAGAAATTGGGAAAGGGGAAGAAGACACATCAAAGATTTTCTTGGGCCTATTTCTAACGTCAGATCTGGATTTCTGACCGCAAGCCTTCATAGGAATATCTACCTCTGGAAGTGGCCTCTACATCTTCCTATGCACAGGTAGAGAGTGTTTCTTCTAACAGTTGCTGAGCATCCAGGTACCACAGGTGGCAAAAGACAAACCTCATGTCTTCCTGACAGAGTTTGAAATGGGATGGCAAGAAGAGGAGAAAACCTTTAGCAACACTTAGTTTTCTATGGAAGCTGTCACAATTATGAAGCAGGAAGTTCTGGTCAGTTTTAGAAGAGAATTCTACTTCACCTGTATATTTCTGAAGCAAAAAACCTCAACCAACTGGAAATGAAAGATTTAAAAATTACTTGTCTGACTTCAGTTGATAAAACAAAATGTGTGAGTCTCCGAAGAAAACGGCATGATGAGAGCATTGCTCATGTTCAATGTATGCAGGAGTTTTATCTCCAGAATCTGAGGAAGCTGATAGAAAGATAACAGGATAATTTCAGGGCTCTGTCAAAACTGGAGTTATTAAGAGCAGGGTCAATTCCAAATGTCACCAGTTCTTTATGCAACTAGCACCACTGTAGTTCTAAGATAAAAAACACTCCCAGCTCAAAGACTTTGCAAGTTGATATTATCACTATCAGAAAAACCACTTTAGAGCTTAGCAAGTAATGAAACACCTTTCAAAAGCAACTTAAGAAGACAGGAGGAAATAGCAGGGAAAACAACTTTGCTTTGCAGGAAAGATGCTGCTTTCAATAAAACAGCAAACCAAACCAAACCCTATTGCACAGAGAATGACCTTTAAGTGAGTCTAACCTTAGTTCAGTATAAAGGAAATTAAAGTCTGTGGTACTGATGCAGACACAGTCAAGAGCATCTTGTGCTGGCAGCAAGAACCCCCATTGCTGCTTTTCTTCTGACCTTTTGCATCTAGCAGAAGAGAGGGAAGAGAAGGGAGGCCATCTGGATTTGCTGTAGACAAGATGTCTGTTAGTATACATCAGGTCCCAGCTAGTGAATTTAAAGGAACCTCATGATAGCCATGGTAAGCACAAACCTGTACTGCCAATATCAGTTCACCAGGTGAGGCAGTGACTTTGCATATACTCCCCATTCTCAATCATCTGCTCATTGTCTACAGGGGAAAACAGATTTAACATACGTTTGCCCTTTAGTTACGAAAGGAGCAGGCTGGCTGTCTTTTCCTTTTTCTCCAAGTCATTGGAATAGCAGCCTTTCTAAGACTGTTTCTCTAAAACAATTGTTCTTTCATCTCTTGGTATGACATTTGTCCAAAATGCTGTCTGTTGACATCAACAAAGGAGGAGAAGCTCTGGCAGAACAGAAGATCCCTACCCCTGACCAGTTCATCACCTATTGCAATTTACTCTCTTCCTCAAAATGTGTGCTCTGGACAACTCCTAATCTCATGCAAATGTCTTCTCCTTTCACACTTCAGTCTGTGTGAAATACTACCATAGCCAATCTGCTCAAATAAATCCTTTCCATTAATAACTTGAGAATCCTATAAGAAACAGTAGTTATGAGGAAGAGGAGGAATGTTTCAAATGTTTGTAAGACAGCTGTGGTCAGTAAGAATTCCAGGTCAGCATCTCAAAGAAATTCACAAAGGATACATCCCAAGAAAACCTGATACTCATCCACTGTATTTCCTATGTTGAGAACCCACCTTAAAGACTGCTAGGATAACATAAACTACCTTCTTCACAGAAAAATTCTACTGAAACATATTTACCCGAGTGGTGTAACACCTAACAGAGACTCTGGATGCCACTAAAATAAGAAGGTTACTACAGCCACAGAGCCCCTGACACTCTCCTCACACAGTAAGGTCATGATACATTCATACTTGTTTGTGATATTGTTGACAAACTCACGGCAATACCCATGCTGCTCAAGCAGTCTGAGAGCAAAGCACATCTGCATTGTAGGGGACACATTGGGTTACATTTAGAAACTTGCTCAGTCATTCAAACACATCAAGAAGTCTCTCCCCAGTTAGACCTCAGGGTGCACAGGAAGTGGGTACGTGACTTGTCAAGAGCACTCAGAGCCTCCAATGGGTTTAAAATAAACTATCTTGTACATTCTTGCAGATAAAAATATACCTTTGTTTTGTAACTCCCATTTCACTCTGTGATTTGTTGTTCTCTCCAGTCTCCTAATCACAAAAGTGTTCTTTGTGGGATGTGTTTATGTAAGCCTAGATATGTTTCCATGGCCTAATCGTCACATTTTCATTTTCAGCACTCTACATCACATTCCACAGATGCAATGAATTCCCAGCTTTAAACAAGTGCTCTGTTACATTTTGTGAAGCTGTGCAAGGAAACCCAACACTGATGGTTATCTGTCGTGCTGGAAACCCAACACTGGTGGTTATCTACCCTGCTGCACTTTGTAAGCTTATATAGCTAAAGCAACTTTTGATTTCTTCTACCTACAGAAACATGTGACTCTTCAGAACATCACACTGTTCAGGAGGAAATAATCTTCTCAGCCCTGCCCTGGCTTTGGCAACATGAATGTCTCCAAAGAATTTACCTTGCAAAAGTTTACTTACACAACAGAGGTAAGTAAAATAACAAAGGCAAATAATCTAAGTACAGTTATTTCTTGTCTCTGCAGAGGAAGGTGGTGCTCATGGAGGACCCTGCCACAAGCAACATAGTAACTCTAGATAGCATATAGAATAAGAGAGTATTAATACTAAGGGTCCTTAGGAAGCATCATATATTTCTCTCAAACATACCTATCATTATGGATTTTCTTAATTTAAAAATGAAATGCAGCAGACAACACCAGTAATAATTACCTCTATGATAGTGCCATAACCCATTTTATTGCTCTGAAAGTCAAATATATTTATTAAATCTGCATAAATTACAGTACTATTAAACTCTAAGTGATACCGTGTAAATGCGAGACTGGTTGGGCCTCTATGCTAGTGTGTTGTAGCAGATAGGATGTAATTTGTATTTGTACAGTGACTACTTTCAGTTTATTCCATAAAAACATAACTTAAGATTCAAAATATAGTAAGCCATTAACTGAGTAGCAGCAACACCATAAAACTGGCCTTCTGTAAAGTAAATAGGGATGAAGCAACCTTATCTCTTGCTGCTTAAATACAGTTTTCTTAAGGAGACAATTTTAATCTCACTCGACTCTAGATTTTGTTCAACAATATTTAACAAATCCAGTACTACCAAGAGACACATACACTATGCAGGAATGAAATCATTTATAGGAGTAAGTTATATGGCACAGTTTTCAACATCAGTGACTGGTGACAGGCTTGTTTACTGCTCACTAATAAAACATAGAGGTATCCTGGTGGATACTACCAGTGTTCCTTGTTTACTTTTCCTTCCAATTACTGTAATTGACCTATAACTCACTGGAGTTGTGGGCATTTATTCTGAACTTTGCACAGAACACAGCAACAATCCTTCAGCGTGGCAGCTAAATATGTCAGGATTAATGTTCTGCTAAATATTCCAGCAGGAATGACACCACTGTGGTAAACTGGGGGTTTATGAGAGGTTTTATGCAATTTGTGGATGCTGATCAGATCTGGGATGCTACAAAGGGTAAGGAAAGGTCTGGCACAAATCTATCTTTATCTCTCTAAGCTGAAAATAAAAAGCCTCCCAAACGTCAAAGTCTGGTCTGAGAAAGAATTATGTAATAAGCCTGGTATGTTTTTATAGGCTCTTCTCGTTTGAAGTCAAGCAAAATACCAGTGTCTTAAAGTAGTTCTACTTAGTAGCAGGGAAACACCACCTCAGGATAATCAGATTGTTAGTTTCATCATGCAGAGATGCTTTTCCATCTCTGCTTTCTAGAAAGCTTGTCACTATCTGGGAACTTCAACATTAATTCCAGGCTTTCAGAAATTGCTAGGATTTTTTTTGTAAGCACCTGATATATGCTCAGACAAGTAACTGCAGGTGAGATTCTGCCTTGAAAATCCAAACTCATCTTCAGCACAGGGAAAAAAATACTCTCAGTACTAGATCTTGTGTAGCAGACTACAGAGCTGTCGCACAACAGCCTCCAGGGCTTGACACACAGTACTCAAGACAGTTTTTGACTACAAACCTCTTCCAAACCTGTACTACCAAACACCCACATTGTCTCCTGCAAACCCCTGACAATTTGGTAGCTGCCTCAAATTGTTTCTCAAAGCAGTTTTCTCCTTTTTGCATAGCGATGGAATAAACACAAACTCTTCTAATTCAGTAATCAGGACAGATAATTACATCCCCTTAATGGTTTTCTTTTTCCAGCTTAGGTTCACGTTGATGGGAGATGGTAAAATTAGTCCACGAGCCATCTGAAGTTTGCCGCTTGCTGATTAAAGCTGTAATTGATTCAGAATGCTTTACAAATCAATCTCTGGATTACTGCAGGATCGTGGTGGCATATTGTAAGAGGAAAAACCTAATTCACACACATGCTCCCCTTGTTAATGAGAATCACGTTCCCATAAATCCTTAACTGCAGGAACAACTGGGTTATGTTGTTTTCAAAACTCACTATTTGCTAAAATCAGAGCACAAAGGCAAAATGAGAATTACTTACAAGAGTAACCTGCTGTGATTTAGACAGGATTCTTATTCTTCCCTAAGCTTACCTTGTCATTTGCGAAGGGACTGCATGCAATATATTCTTGGGGGAGGAGGAAGGAATATATATGTATATTAATAAAGAAAACCCCAAAACCTGTCCCCATCTTCTCCAAAGCTCATAAAACTGGGATTACAACCTGGTGGAAGGAATGCATTCAAACCCATATGTATTTCTGTGATTCAGTGCACTCCTTCCCTGAATCAGTATCTGCACTTCCCATTGAGACTTTTATAGTACCTATCATGCAGTTTTGGTGAGCTCTGCATATTTTCAGAGGCTGCTACACAGGATTCCTTTCTGAAACATGGATTTTAAAGTTCCTGTGGTGATTTTGGATGAAAAGGAGATATATCTTACATTGTTCTGAAGGCCTCATCAAAAAGAACAAGTCTGGCTCTAAAGGCAAGCCCCCTCTTTTCATATTGCTGAGTTTGCAAAGGACAGAATGAGTATAAGACAACTTTCATGCAAGCTTCTCTGCCTTTTGAATTGATTGCTCAATTCAGCTCACCTTTACCTCATGCTAACCACAAATCCACTGTGGTTAAGGATCTGGAGACCACATAAACCATACCACCGAACCCTTAAAGAAAAAAGGGGCTTCTGCCCTATTTCAAAAGCTGGTTTTATAAAGTGCCCTATTCCTTACAACACAGTCTACAATAACTTTATTTCTCCCTCCCCCCCTTTTTAATACCTATATCAGAGAAACATAACAGGATGCTAAAATGAGCTATATTTCAGAGCCAGTTAATTATAGGCCAATGTTTTTCCAGCCACCATTTCCTCTGGAGCCCAAAGGGTCACCAGCAGGTTTGCTGCTTGCACTCCTTCACAAACCTTCCTGTAAGTCCCACAGCTTACACTGCACCAGGAAGCTTAAATTCACTTATGAAAATGCTTAATAAAAGATATGACTGACAAACTTTTGCCTTGCTAATGTCACATGAGGTAAACCATATACACTTCTGATGTGTATTTTAACAATGCCACCCAGTTAAACAAACCCAGTATCTTCAGCATTAACACACAAATGAGTTTTGTACTTTCCATTTCACTGGGATACTGTGGCATGAAGCACATGTAAATACTGAGAACTCATCAAGATTGTTTGTGGCATAACGAACAGAAGCTGAAGTACCTGATTCACACAAAACTAAACCAGGATAATCGACTCATTAAACCCCAGTCTTTTAAAGACCATTGCAATAAAGTGCTGTCAGCTGACTTCATAAACCTCTACTTTAAACACAGTCTCCTTTTCTAGGAAAGAGCCTTATTGTTTTAAAAGTAGCAAAATACAGCTCTGAAAAGAAGTTGCCTTAAAGAAACAGTGCTTGCAAAGGCTGACAGTAAAACAGCTTGGTCATTATTTACAGTAAACTCACAATTTGTATGCTTTATGTTTCACAATGCAAAAATATTTTGACAAAATTAAAAACACCTCCTCTGGTATGTAAAGAATTAATGAAGGCAAACACTATTTACATGCATCTGCCAGCCATAAACACTAGATAAACAGTTATTTCATCCCTCTCCTTTGTGAGCGCATATGCTACAGCATCTCATGCTGCCACACTAGTCAGAGGTCTGTCACTTCTTCCACTGCAAACACCCTTTGAAAGTGTTTCTAACAATCTGGTAAAGAAGCTTTACCTGAGAAGTTATCAAATTACATTGCTTTTTTCATCTTTAAAGCATGGAAAAACCCCTCATCAAGTAGCCCAGCTGACTGTTCCTGTGGCACTGAAGATGGCATGGTATCGACATGACAAGCTCCAAAATAAACTCTGCATCATACTCAAGATAGGAATTGAGCAGTCACTACTCTGCAGTCCAAAAAGGTCTGCCTGATTCCAAAATATTTCTCTTCATTAGCCTATGAAGTGCAAATTGCCCTCTTCATTGATGAACATACCAGAGCTGTCAGGTACAACTGAGTTGAAGGCAGTCTTCCTCTCCTCATCACATCTAATGCAAGTCTTTGTGCTTGCTGATGACACAGTAAATCATACCAGTTTTCAAGGGCTCCCTCACAGTTGCAACATGCCATATTGATCATATATTAAACAGTAATCAATATCCTTTCTAAAAAGCAAAGTGGCAACTGACAATCCAAAGTCTATCAAGATGCTTTCAATTTTAATCAGCCTGCCGCATTTATTGTGCTTATGGTTTGTACAAGACACTTGAAGAGTTAAAATTCACATTTTGAGGGTGGGAAAACATGATATTGTCATATTCTAAATCACTGCTTCTTCAATAGAAAAAATAATGGGTTTTTTTTTAGTTCCTTATAGCTTCTTGAGTTTTTCCTATTTGCACAGTTAAAGGGAAGTGCTTTACATCTGAACATTTGTTTAGACCATCTCTCCCTTAAAACCATGCCTGCTGCACTGACTAGCAGTGAACAAATAATAAATGGCCCTTTCCAAACCTAACCATTCTATGATACTTTTTAAAACACTTGCATGGGTTCAAGGCCAGGCTGGAAGAAGCCTTGGGTGGCATGGTTTAGCGTGAGGTGTCCCTACTTATGGCAGGGGGGTTGGAACTGGATGATCTTAAGGTCCTTTCCAACCCTAACTATTCTATGATTCTAAGGAAGCCATAGACCAGTTCCTAAACCACTGTGGTCAGAGATAAGTGTTCTGGTACTGGTGTAAGCTGAATTCAATATTAAATTTACCAAGGGAATATCCACAAGTAAAAGAATCTTAATTTAGATGAAGAAATCAATGTGCAACATAACTGCTAACATTACAATGACTACAAAATTCAGCTCAGCAGAAATATCTGAAGGGGAAAGAGCTCCTCAAATGAGTAAACAAATGAACCCATCACACCAGAGTTACTCAACAATGACTGGAAAACATGTTTATATGCATCTTCATAAGAAATCCCACAGTGTTGTACAGTTTAACAGCAGATCAGATAGGTCAGCATGAAGCTTGAGGTCAATACAATAATAACATGTTGAAATATAAGCAACCATACAAAATGACTTTATACGAAAGCGTAACATTAGTCCAGAAGTGATGAGTCTCTAATCACAATATGAAAAAGAAGAAACCCTCAGGCTCTAAGTGCACAAGCTATGTAGACACATGTGAAAGCTCTTTGCATGTGCATTAAAATACACATGTAAGTAAGCAAGGATTAAGATGAAGACATTCATTTTTGAGTTTTCTCTACCTTTATCTTTGTTTGCATCTGAAGTTCCCACTTTAAATTACAGAACAAAATGAACCTCACATTTTTCAGCTATAAAGATTCCCACATAACCTTTGCTTTGTGACATAAAGATCACCAAAGGAAATTAAGTCACTCCACAGTATTTCTTGGCCTTGTTCCAGGGCGATGTGGAAAGGAACATTTGTCATAATCACTTACAATTGGAAAAGAACAGGAAAAGATCACTGTTAATGACACGGCATCACACTGCACAGGGAACTTTGCAGACCTGTCACTGCTCAACGACGATAGCAATGGACCTGGGATAAAGTTCTATATGAAAGAGTGAGATGCAGTAAGTTTTCTGCACAATGCAATTTACAGCCTAAAAAAGCAGCAGTTTAGTTCCACCACATTTTATACAGTAAGTCCACTTGACTTATTTTGCTTCTTCCATTTTTGTTGTTGATTGATTGATTGGTGGGGGGGTTGAACGAGCATAGCATGCCTGCCAGATCCTCCCTTATGCAATTATCCTCCGCATATTCCCTTTTCAGTTTCATGGGCCTTTTTAGATAGCTTTTACAGACTTGATTTAACATTCATAATCACCTTGAAAAGGCCATCTGCAATTTTAATCACTCACTACCAATTACTTTCTTTAATAGCTATGACAGTATCACTCACAGAGGTCCGAAAAGATCCACAAGGATAGCTGAAGGCAGCACTGGGAGAGCAGTTTTTTTCCCACCTTTTGTAGAAGATACAACATTACCAGCTTCTTAAGCCTTCACTGTCTTTACTATGCCAGGTTTCTGAGCACATGGCTTTGCAGAGTGGACTGAAATAGAGCCAACGTGAAGTAAATAAGCAAGCTTTTTGTTTTATCCCTCCTTAGTGCATAATAAGTGGGGAATGAAAAGAACCACCAAGCACAACTTCTCTTTCCTTCTCCATGCAATGCACTGTTCATGGCGATACAACAGCAGTAAGTTTCTCATTCTCAGCCTGCAAACGTATTTAATAGCAAACATAGCTGGACAAATATAATAGCAAGTCTGCAGGAACAGGGCCTTAGAGACCAGGACATTGTGTTCACCTTCCTGGCTGTGGTACTCCTTCATTTTTATCTCACAAAGCTTGCAGTCCTTTAAAAATACACTGTTCAACAGCAATATTCTCCCAGGTTATACGAGTTGCAGCTTTGTTCCCACATTCCTTAGCTAAACTGATTTATCGACTATAAAAGGCAGAGCTTGGGATTACGGATTATTTTTAAGGGGCTTAAAAGTAGAGACAATAGTTTGCACATGAAATGAAATCAACATTTCTATTACCTGACAGCACAGCCTGTAGGGGAGTAGGGGGACTCAGAACTTGGATTACTGTGATGTTGAACCACTCCCAAGAGGCAAGTGACAATATGTGAAACTGAGCAGTACAAAACCAAGGGATAACGAACATCCTGCATTGGCAATTTACAGCTCCCACAGTACAACCAAGTGGACAAGAAATCGATGCAGCTTTTACATACATCAGGTGGAGACCCAGGTTGCAGTCAAGCTCGAGTTTCTCTTCCTACTACAAACAGAGTAGGAAGTTCCAATTATTCTGTATTACTTCTAAATTCTCTGCAAGTCCTTCCTAAACCCTAAAAAGATTTCCAATACAAATTTTTTTATCAAATTTGGGCATAAAATTGGTTATCTGATTTAAAAAACAACCCAAATCCAGCTGGGCAGTGCATAAATAAGTAACTTTCATCTTGCCTACGGAACAACGAAGTCTAATACCTTACCATTGTGTGTCTATGGAAAGGATAATATGTAAAGCTTTCCAGATGACCTTGAATCTTGCATGTCCTGACTCCCCATTGGTTAGGTGGTAGCTGCAATCACTGTTCATACACAGGCTACTGTCTGCACTTTCTATCTGCCAGAATGATGAGACAGGCACATGAGAGGTTTCCATCCTCATTCCATTTTCCTTTCTGTGGCATATATTGAGAAGAAATTAAAAACATCTTTAATATGAAGAGCTTCAAAAATGATAACCCTGAAGCAACAATGTCTTTGTGAAAGCTTGAGATGAAAATTGGGTTTTGTAAATATGCTGGGGAGGCAGTTCTGCCATGTAGACATTTAGGATATGTAATACAATCTTTAGAATAGGTTTAGGTTTTTGCAGTAACTAAGTGCCAAAGTTATTCTATTAAACATCTGTTTTGAGCATATTTATTATTCCTTATGTATATTGTTTATAAGGCAGTTCAAGCTTGCTGGATACAATGACAATTTAAAGAACACGATCAAATAGCTCCTAAATTACCTATTTTCTAACCTGAATAGTAAGTCCTGCTTCTATCACTAAAAACACATCCAACTGGGTAAAGATGGGAAACAAAGGAAAAGATTACAAGTCGGCTCCTCAGAATACTCCAGCAGTACGGCACAGCAGAACAGAGCTCAAGAGATCAAAAGGTGATGTTCGAAAGAGGTAAATTGATATGCGAGTCTCTAGTAGCAATTCCTTTTAAAGCTTCAGAATCATGCTACTCACATGAACTGAAACACAAAGCACTTCCCAAATGCCTACAGATCACTGTGCTTGTGTCTCCTCTGGAAGTTTTTAGAAAGTGTGATTTACCTTGCGTGTACTGGATAAAGAAATAAATGCTTCCAGAGAAAGAGGCTGTTCGCCAGTCCTGCAGTCCCAGCAAGTGGCCAACATAGGATGGTGCTTGATTTCAGTCTGCTGAGGTTTATTTCTTTTATTACTGCTACAATGTGATTTATCTCTACAGTAGATGTTAATTTTTATAATATCAGTACATATTAAAGAGCTTTTTAAAGATCTCAAAGTACAACTGAAAAGTACAGACAGGAACCTGTCTCACACCAACAATCAGAATTAAACATGAGTATTAAGTATTTATAACAAGAGTGAGAAAACTGGTTCACTTCTCAGTGCAATGAAATAGGAAAGAAAAACCAAGCAGCAACACTTTCATGGCAGAATGCAGAGAAGTTGGAACTGGACCATCAGGTTTACCATTTTTGCCCATGAAAGATGAGTCAATGTTGAGTAACCAACAGCATCTTTTTACATCTGATCAAAACAATATTTATTTCAGTAGTTCCCTTTCACCTTACTCTATTCTAGTGCATTAGTACAAGACTGAAGAAAAACACTGATCAAAAATGATACTTCTTTGTGAAACCCTGCAGGTAAAGCACTGAGACTGAGCAATGCTTTTCTGACCTGAAAAGTTTCCTGGCATTTCTCTTATGTTGGTCTTCCAACAAATCACCGCAGTTTGCTCAAGATGGCATTTCCTGGCTGGCATGTATAATTGATGTATGCCACATTTTATAAAGTGATTGCAAGGTAAATTCAATTTTCTCTTTTCCTTCTTTGTGTCCTCTAGAATCTCTTATCTTCACATATCAATTACAGAGCAGTGACAGAGATAGGATACAAATCACTGCGATGAATGTAATAGCAAAAGTGATTAGAGATAGGGAGAGATTAATTGCATGTGTCAGATATAAATAAAGGGTTTAGGAGACAGCCCAGCATTTTGAGAGAGTGTGTGTATATGTGTGTATGTATTCCAGATCTCTTCCAGGCACACAACCCCAAACCTTACATAAACAGACAAGTACAACGTGAAGCTATGTTAAAATAATAAATTGGATTGTAGAAACTTCAGCATTTGCCATTTTTTCAGAGCTGTATGCACATATGCCAAAGGAATGTACCCTCAACTCAGGTGCACTTCCTGAGCTTCAGCTAGCAATGAGTCCCCATAACAATTGTGTTGCAGTGTTGCTGTTAGGAGGAAAGGAACTACTTTTTCCATAAACCACATACTTAAAGCTGTATTAAATTTGTTGATGCAACATAGAATCATAGAATAGTTAGGGTTGGAAAGAACTTTAAGATCATCAAGTTCCAACCCCCCTGCCATAAGCAGGGACACCTCACACTGAACTGTGCCATCCAAGGCTTCATCCAACCTGGCCTTAAACACTGCCAGGGATGGAGCACTCACGGCTTCCCTGGGTGACCCATTCCAGCATCTCACCACCCTAACAGGAAAGAATTTCTTCCTTATATGCAACACGATGAAAAGTGCCAGATATTTAACTATTTTTTATGCTGATTTTGGAAGTTTTAAGTTCTCTGTAATAGTAAGAATGAAAAAAAAAATCTCGTAGAAAGTTTATTTTATTATCTTTCCATTGTAAAAACCTGCTAGCAGAGGACACAGTACTTGCCTTGGATAAGGGCTGTAGCAGATGCAAAAGTGCACCATGTGTGGCAATAATAACCAAAAATAGCCTGGGGGAAGAAGAAATTGGAGTCCAACCAATATTCCTATGTATCAGGAAGATCACTGATAGAATGCCTTGGCAAAGCCAAAGAAAAGCTCACAGCACCACAGAGGTTTCTTGGCTCCTCTTTATTACTCCTGTAATTTAGCAATCTATCATTTTGACCACAGGTTTCCTTCTGTATCACTACAGTTACAGTGAGGAAAGTTTTCCTCTAAGGCCAAGAAAGGTTGAGAATTCTGAAGAAGATCTTGGCTGGAGCTTTAAGAAAAAAGGCAGAAAGCCCAACAATGGAAGCTGGAGTCTAGGAATGCTGATAAATCCTGAACATCCCTGTTAGATCTTTATAACGTGTAAAGATGATTTGACACTGCAACACAGTATCCTTTTTGCAGTAGACAACAAGGTAAACCATTAAGAATATCAGCCTCCACAGGAATCCCTAGCTCTGGATAAAGCTTAAACTAACATTTGTTCCAATATATCAAAACCAAATCTTCAGCACTAACTCAATTTAGTCCTTTTTGTTGTAGCTGTGATTGTTACTAAAATGCATTTGACTTATATAAAGACATATTTACCTATCTCAAAAGCACAGTGAAGTTGTACACAATCTGTTCTCACAAGAAAAACCAAATATCCCCATTTCAATATTTATGCCCTATAGTATTAGAGCAGATCGGAGCTAGAACTGTACAAAAAGCATTATGTCAGTATTTTGTCAGGATATTAAAGATGGTGTTTACACAGAATTTATTCTTAAGGCTCAATTTTAAATCCCAAACACTTCTACAGTCTCCTTCAAATTAAACTTTTAGATTTCAAAAGAATAAGTGGCCATCAAAGTGAGAGGCACACATTTGCTCATGAAGCCACACATGACGCAGCACTAGGGTATCCTTTCTGGAAATTCTGCTTGACAAAGGGAAAGCAGAATCTGCCTAGAAAATGGAAAGCAATGTTATTACTTGCAAGAGTGACTTAAAGCCAGTACACAGAGGGCTGAGCTATGCTACATTTGACTTCACCATCATTTGGACAGAACCTCAGGCAATCATGTACAATTATAGAATCACAGAATCATAGAATGGTTTCGGTTGGAAAGGACCTTAAGATCATCCAGTTCCAACATCCCTGCCATGGATAGGGACACCTCACACTGAACCACGCCACGCAAGGCTTTGTCCAACCTGGCCTTGAACACTGCCAGGGATGGAGCATTCCCTGGGCAACCCATTCCAGTGCCTCACCACCCTAGCAGGAAAGAATTTCTTCCTTATATCCAATCTAAGCCTCCCCTGTTTAAATTTTAACCCATTACCCCTTGTCCTGTCACTACAGTCCCTATCACTACTGTCCCAATTGTGGCACAGAAATACAATTTCATTTCATTCCATAGTTCTTACCCTACACGCAAGCATCATTGAAGCACTAATTTCACCTCCTCAGCACTGACCCAGGGAGGCTAAGTGAAGTGAATTCCCTTGGCATGAACTAAAACCAGTTTGACAAGTTTGCAGAGCCGGTGTGAAATTGCCCTCATAATAGAAATACCTACACCCTGGGGGTGCCAGCCTATTCCGGTTCATTTTTTAACTGCCTGTACCTGAAAGCTGGAGCTAGCTATGAAAAATTCATGCAGCAGGAAGCTTCAAACATATCCGTGAAGGATCCTCAACATCTGCTGACTTGAACAAACCTTGATGGTTAATATGAAAAACTGCGTTAGTGAAATGCTCTCCCTCCAGAAAAGATGACGTCTGCCCAGAATCTTCTGAAAACTCCTTAACAAACCTGAGAGAAGGATGTAAAAATGATATCCTACTAAACACACTGACAGCTAACACGGCGTTTTTTCCTCCACTTCCTTTCCACAGGACAAAAAAGGACAGTTCAGTTTTACAGACACTGAAAGTGACCTAAACATCCTGTGCTATCGTGAGAACCTTTCTTTAGATTGGAAACGTAACAAAATTTCAGTGCAAAACCAGTACCTTGCAAGTGTGAAATGAGACTCCCCTTCTGTGAAATTTATGCTTTGATACATTCAATGCGAGAACAATATAATGCCAACCGCAGATAAGCACAACTTATTTATCCTTACATCAATGTTTGCTGTAACAGAATAGTTGCAAATAGAAGCTGGGCAGAACATGACACGCTCCTATTTTAAACTAATTGCAAAGCAGCCAAGCCAGGAGTTTAATTTTGAGCCCCCAACTTATTTTTCTTTGCTTCTTTTTTTTTAAGCATCGCCAATACTCCAGGGGAAGATTTATCTTTGTTAAATGATAATTGCCTTTATCATCTTTGACTCCTCAAAAACGCTGGCTGGCGAGGTTTGGGAAATTGTCATCAATCTTGTTTGCTGCTTTCACAAAGCCTGCATCAGAAAGGGACATCAGTCTGCAGAACCCTGTGTATCCACTGGTGTTATGAGGAGATCTCGAGACTGCCTAATTTACTAATAAATCCATTCAAGTGACATGCATCTCAATATTTCACAGCTTAACGAGAAGGTCCAGCAGCAAGGCCCTGAATTGCTGTTCCGGACGATTAGCGCTGCAAAACCAATTGAAGCAGGAGCATCGAAGCTGTCACAACAGCTTACGCATACCCACCTTCTGCAAACCTGCCATTTAAATCATTTACTGGAGGACACTTCCAATTTTTTCCATAAAATATTTCAACTAAACTCAGAAATATCAGTACATCCTGGCAAAAGGTTCTAACACAGGGCCAACAGTGTTGCATGGAAGTTAATAATAGAAAAAGCTCAGCAGGGCTTTTCAAACTTCTAAAGTGGCACCAGAATCTTGCCATGTCATGATATAAAGTAACAAGAACACACATTGAGTTCATTGGGGTACATACTTCAGCCAGCTCCTCGTAGTAATAAAAAAAGCAAAGGAAACCACTTCTTAAACTCTTGACTTATATACTTGAAATCCTTATGGTTTCACAGTACCAAGCTCTTAACACCCCTGCTCCCCTTTTCCTTTGAAAAAAAGGAAGTAAGGGTTTTATGATGGCCTTAATTTAATGAACACTCGATCTTTACGTGTCCTGCTAACACTGGTAAGATCAAAAGCACGTCACCTCATCCCCCTGACTGTCTTTAGGAGGAGATCGGACCATCTGTGCTGCAGTGTATGGCAGGACAATGGGCACAGAAGAAAAAGCCTAAAGCATAAAGGATTCATTTAAGATATTGTCATCAAATCTATTGTTGGCCAGATAGAAATTGGGAAGAACATTAAGGATTTCTCACTTGTTTATTGAAAAACAGCATTTAACATCTAAGAAGCTTTTAACAACTCAGTGATGGATCTGTTCTTACACCTTTCTGGTTAAATTAGGAAGTTCCAGTGATGGAGTTAATACTGAAATCCTCCAAAACAGTAACAGTAACTTTTAAACAGGGAGTGATGCATTAGCGTCAAAAAGCAAGCTGAGTTTTGTTACTACTTCTTTTGCCAAATTCTTGACTTTCAGACTTCCCGATTTTCCTAGCCAGAATTTTGTGTTATTTACACAAAAGCTTGGACATATGGTTAAATAATTAAAAAAAAAGCCAAGTTTTCCATTAGTGTAGCATACAGTTAAAATGATTTTAAGACATTTTAAATTTAGGACTAATCTACAACATCTCATACTAATATCAGACGTGACGTTATGCCTATTATTCTGCCCGTTGGACATCATTTCACAGAGCCTGTCACCTCAGAGATGATCTAATCCTCTTGAAATCAGTGGAAACACATCTGCTTGAAAGACACGATCATTGTTTTCAAGCATGGTTGAACTGGACCTCATGCTGTGACCTTGACTTTCACATTAAGAAACATGGTTTTAGAGGGCAGGCACAGAGAACATCAGCATTTAACCAAGCCAGGGACTCGGCTGTTAGGGAGAAACACTCATCAGTATTTGGATCTTATCACAGAGTGACCATGTCTACCAGCTAATACGTCTTTCTGTGCAAAGTGTATTTAAGGAATGAGCCATCCCAGTAATGTGTACTGGCTGTGTATCTTAGAAGCCCAGTATGTCCTAAAGGTCTGTTAACCCTCATGAAACCCAGGCATTCTCATGCCTTCACTTTCAATGCCTGACCAACCTCAGAACATATTGAAAAGCAAACCCAAACATGGCAGAAGCCACATAGACAAGCCAGAAGGCTTCTTTTTGAAGCTGTTTTCTGACTTCCATATGTTATGCTTGTAATCGGGGGCTATGGGTGGATGTAAGACTTCACGCTGCTTGGGACTCAATGAACTGTGGGCTAGGCTGTCAAGAAACAGAATGTCTTTACCTTTACTCAGAGCTCTGTTGGAGAATTCATTGCGACCGGGGCTTTCAGGCTATTTTTGATACATGTTCAACATCCTCAGATCTTATGCAACATGTATCAAATATAGTTATTAATTGAAGGACAGTTTAGTGTTTTTTCCAAGTGTCTCTCAAACTCCATTTGCTTTCAGCCACAATTCAACATTGACTTTAATCTGCAATATTTTTCAACCTAGTTGATTCTATGATTCAATACAAGGCCCCATAACTCACCCTCTGCTTAGCTCAGGGCTATACCTTTCTCTTGCTGTCATTCCTGTGTTTCGGACCAGAACAGGACAGATTACAGCCTTCTGAAAATCCTTTCCCACAGGCTGGAGCAAGTCTGACACTGATATCCTTCAAGGAAAAACAAGCTGTGCATATCTAACACTATTCTCAGTGGACAACTGCCCTGGGAATTATCCACAGGTTTTGTTTTGCTTTTGCCCTCAGCTGAAAGTGGCAATATGCATGCTGAGTCATGTAGCAAGGTTGTACTCAATAATTAATATATAATCCACTTACACAGAAATCAGATATACCGCTTGTGGTTTATTTGATTTTGATTAAACTGTTTTTAAGTTTTAGAATGGCCTAATGGAAAATGACAAGTGCCATCACTCTTAACCACCTGATGAATGACAACTCAAAGTGGTATCCACACCTGCATGTACCCTTAATGATCTGTTTCATACATGTTTCTTCTTCAGCCCAAAGATCAGACTGACCGCAGAATCATAGCATAGTTAGGGTTGGAAAGGACCTTAAGATCACCTATTTCCAACCCTCCTGCCATGGGCAGGGACACCTCATGCTAGACCATGCTTATCACTTTCTTTACGGATGCTGTAATGCCTTACAGCCAGTGCCATTCTTCCACATACACACAGCACTACTAACCCAAGATGAAGATACCTATTCAACAACCTCATTGGCTAATGTATATTTCAAAAATCAGATCCATTTTTGGCTTTCATAATTAATCTTCTTTTACCAATTTAATCTTTCCTGGTTTTCATGTTCCAGGGAGACTTTGCATTGATAGTGTCAAGTCTGTACACATTTTGAAGTGTTTTCTATTCCATATGTCCTTAGTACCTTCTGCTTTGCATAGCACTTGTTATGCATGCATGATCACAGACTATTTCTAGCATTAATTAAGAATCGAAATTAAAGTTGTAAGTACATTTTTGGTCACAATACAAACAATATGAATTTGCTTTGAAAATGAAATTACTAAAGTGTTAAACCTATTTATACTGTCAGAAATAATAATGTTCACAATCTACATGCCACAGTACAGCCAGAGTTCACAAGTGGGTTTGGAATATTATTTCCACTTCGGAAAGATACACACAGAACCCCCCAAGAAGTTCATTTAGCTCATAAACGTACCCAGAAGAAGACACAGGTTTGTCTCTTCTGCTGGCTGTTTTAGCCATGCAGCTTCTGTGACCCTGATCCCACTAACAGGGTTTCCATTGCTTAAGAACAGCATTCCTTGAAAACTGATTAGGAATTTTAGCAGAAAAATCATATTTGCATTGAAATTCAATGTTTCACAGGGACATAATGTTTTTGATAAACTTCTACAAACATAATCATATTTCCAAAAGCAATATGCCAGGTACCCTGCTCAAAACACAGGATGGACAGGGCTTGGAGAAACCGGATCTAATGGAAGGTATCTCTGCCTGTGTAACCCAGGGGAGTTGAAACTAGATGAGGTTTAGGGTCTCTTCCAACCCAAACCATTCCATGATCCTATGATCTTCTAGAAGCTCAAACCATAAAAGCAGCCTGTCAGTAAAGCTGCCAGTGTCAACAATTTATCCAGCCATCTCTTCCTTGTTTCTACAATCAAACACAGACACATTCACACAACAGACTAATATATTCCCTGTCTCACTGCTGCATTAAAAACACCATGACCTAATGCACTCAGAAAAGGAGCAAAACCATTCTACACGTTTGGAATATTAATTTTCCCTACAAACACATTTACTAAATGTTTTGCAAGAGTTTAGACATGCATATTTTTGCTGAACATGCACCTTAGTTTATTTAATGGGCAGTCATCTTGCGACCCCATTGCTACACTGCTTCCCCCTCCTCTTTGCTATAAAAGTTACTCGTAGAGTACCTCTGTAATGGGAGGTGTTAATACAATTTGCGCAATGTAAAATAATAAGCAGTAACAATGAAATGCATGTTCCCTGGGCCTCTGTGATAACTCCAGGTAAAAATAATGCCATAGACTGGGAATAGACTCATAAATAAATTTGCACTCAGAAGAGTGACTTGTTTACTTACGCGCAATGGAAAACAATACATTATAAACCCCTGCATTGAAAAGAAATTATGACCACAATTTTACAACAAACAGCGAGGGATATCATCATGTACCTGCCTCACACAAAATAAACCATTAGACAAGAGGCTCTGAGAGTGATTTGTTGAGGGCATATACTCTCTAAGGTCCTTTTACTGCACAGGGAGTCCAATGTACTCCAAAAAAAACAGAGAATGTTGACCTTCTGTAAAGATCCAATCCTTTGTTAGCAAGGCTCTTTTTACTAGGGCAGACTTTTGTCTGCAGCCTCGGTATCATACCATATTATCCACAATTTGGATACTCACTTGCTATGCTGAGATGAATAAAGGGACTTGTCTTGTTCTCTCCATTCTTTTCATTGACCGCCTGGACATAGTAGCCTCCTGCATCAGACACTGATGTTGCAAGGATCACCAGCTGATTCTCCAGTGTGATGGCTCTGTTTAGGAAAGAAAAGAATCTCTCTGAAACCAGGAGAATGGTACCCACTAGGCAAAAACCATACAACACCTGAGATTTGACAGACAACGGTCATCTAAATCAAGACATTGGGGAATCAAAACCAGCCCAGTTTCAAATACATTCACAGGTAATACTTAAATCTGTGATGCCTCTTCTCTGTTTAGATTGTGCGAGATGCTTATGGTGACATGCAGAAAGCTCCAACATATGAAACTAGACTTGTTTAAGTGGGAATAAGAAGTTACACAAGAAATGGCAAATGACAAGAGAGATGAACAGCCCGCAAACTGTATCATTATGGGTTGATGACAGTCCTGGCAAACATCAGTATGCTGCAAAGTCGGTCTTACTGACAGCCTTCAACATGTGAAAACTAGACTATTACAGACTGGCACTCAGGAAATAACACCAGAGAAAGTAGAAATCAAAGCCAGCAGAACCTCAGAGGGTAAACTTTCTGTATTTACAGCATCACAGATGAGAACATCATCAAGTTAGAGCCTAATTGATATACACACGTGATCTGTGTGTAGATAGAAGAGTTTTCCTTTAAAGCAGGTAGGAAAGCACAACCCTGCAGTTAGCACAGGTGTAGGCCTGAAGGACTCAACAAATGTCATCATATAACACAAGTCTATTCTTGCTTAGGGCTGCTACATAACAAATGTCTCTATAAACTCCTTTGTAGGTAGCATCACCCCTTTGCTCCACAATAGGGTTGGTTACTTTGCATTTTACATCTATTAGATGGTCTTTTTCATGACTGTAAGAGAGAAAGGTGTAATCTAGAGATAACACGTAAAAATTTAAGGGCATAACAGAACAGAACACAGGAAGCTCAAAACCAAGATAAGAATAAAAGAACATGAAAAGTTCCAGAGAAAGCCTAAGGAGCCAAACGCTGACAGTCCTGTAGACTGGGACAGGCCCAAACTTGGAAATCTGAATGCAAGACTTGGAGCAACAAACTCCTACCTTCACTTACATTACTTGATGAGAAACCACATTGAGTTCATCTGTGCTAATAGTCAAATCTTGAAGTGTGAGGTCAAAACAATATACAAAATTATTATCCTGGATTAAACAAGTTCATACATCAATAGGCCTCAAAAAAGTCAGTGCTAAGTCAAAGTATTCGTGCACTAATCAATCAATAATAAACTTCCCTGCACTAGCATGGTGTGGTTAACACTAATAATTCACAACTATTTTGCTTTTGAAAAATCATTTAAAGCAAATGGGGAAATCACACATTCCTACTCGCTTTCCTACATAGGAAGGGGAATAAAAACACTACAATGAGAACGCAGCAGTATCCAAAGGCTAAGCATGTCCCCAAGCACCACATCTACATGTCTGTTACATACCTGCAGGGATGGTGCCTCCACCACTGCACTGGGCAGCCTGTTCCAATGCTTGACAACCCTTTGGGTCAAGAAATTGTTCCTAATCTCCAATCTAAACATCACTGGTGCAGCTTGAGGCCATTTCCTCTAGTCCTATCACTTGTTAATTGAGAGAAGAGACTGATCCCCTCCTCACTACAACCTCCTTTCAGGTAGTTGTAGAGAACAACTGTTCTCTACAGTTGTAGAGGTCCACTTGAGCTTCCTATTCTCCAGTCTAAACAGCCCCAGTTCCCTCAGTCATTTCTCATCACACTTGTGCTCTGGATCCCAATAAATACAAAGCTCCTGAAAAATACATAAGGCTGTGTTTTCAGCTTTAAAATCATTCATTACACATCAGCTAAAGATCCTGTTTGAATTATCTTCATTGACAGTTTTTATTACAAAAACTATTAAAGAAAACCCTACAGTAGGGTTTTTTTCCCTTTATTCAATGAACCTGTACTAGCTTAATTGACTTAGAAAATAAATCAAAGAAACTGTGATAGATTTAGAGTGGGAATATGAAATGCAATAAATATGATACTTGATAAAGCAAATAAAGATAAAATTCAAATGAAGTGCTTAATAATTGAATATTAGAGACAATGACATTCACATCCATTTCTACTTTAGTTCAAAAGAAAGCAGCATTAAAAGACTCCGAAAGTACTGAGGTATACTTCAGGCTCCTTTGATGCCAGCTGCAACTGTACCCAGAGACTTAAAGGTGAGCCTTGAATACTGGTGTGATGCACACTGTTGGTGTCTGTATTAAATTGGCTGGAAACTTCAGACTTTAAAACCATTATACTCATCTACTAATCAGAAGCAAAGGGAGAATGTATTAAGAAAATTGTTCAGAATTAAGTGGGGTTTTAAATATAATACACTAATATTTATTGCTGTGAGCAAAATGTAACACCTGCAAGTGAAATTTAAGTAAATTTCAAGTATTAAATGAACATAAGTATATTTAAACCAAACATATCACTGCAGAAGGGCTAAACTTCATAAATTACATGTTCAAATTAGTGCAAAAAAGTTTGCTATTCATTTGTATAGAAAGAAAAAGAATTAGAAGACAAAGCTGCTACTACCAAGACAACTCCTTGGGGTCATCAATTACACAGTCAAATTAATGCTGATTACAAACCCCACAATGAGCTATTGGTATCTTAAAAGTTCTGTGAAAAAATGGGATGTTTCAATTTCATTAACTAAAGGCAGGTACAGAGCAAGACCTGAGCCTTCACAGGCTGCAGATCTGGGGAGTTTTATGTAGAGCAAGCCTGAGCCTTGTGCATCAGCAAAGTCCATTAGTCACACTGTAAAGACTCATTAATTCCAATGTTTCTAAAGCACCTGCAGATCCGTGCCCTGGTCCTTATCAGGGTTGCAGCCACTTTTTGCATAACAGCTGCACAGAGCATCCTAATGTTGCCTTCACACGTTGTCCTGGGCTTATTGTTTGTTTGCATTGTCTGATATAACTTCTAAATCATGACAGCACCACGCTAATGTTGCAAAGCAAATCTGATTTCTGGCTGCTCAGTTCACCGGCACATTGAGGGAGTTGACTGAAGCAGATGGAGCAGGCTTGTCCCTAATTCATACCCAACACTGAATCTGTGAACATTTAAAACTTGCTTTCTTTTCAAGCAGTATCAAACTAGGCTCTATCTAACATTCTCGAGACAGAAGCAACCAGGAAGTAAACTAACCAGACTGATCCTTTGGGATTTCTTGAGAACAAGGAAAAGGAGCATTTTAAATCATACGTTTTAATAGTAAAATGTCATAAATTTCTTTGGAACTCAGCAGAAGCCTGTAGGGAACAGAAGCCAATATACATATAGCAACATGTTTGTGAGCTGTAGGCAGTTATAATGGTGGATTCAGTATTATCTCATGTTCTACAAGCATTTCAGCAACACCCTTACCACAAAGGCAACCAGGGCCTAGGGCAGATTGACCTCAGAGTGAAGGTGAGTTGGAACTTTGAACAAGCTACGTTTATGACTTGCTGCCTTGCCAAAGACAGCACTCTGATAGGATGGGAAAGTCACCGATGATGGGGACAAGTCACTTCACACACCCAGTTCTTCAAAGTATCTGAACATATAAACAGGAACCTAACAAGGTCTTCATCATTTCCATTATTACAACCAGAATTTAGCACTTCGCTACACTCTGGGATTTTTAATTGCAGCCTCCCAAATTGTCCAAATGCTCTAAAAAATTCTGGTCCAAATAATCTCTAAATTTGATCTAAAGGTGATGGAAATTAATCTGTTAACATCAGTGGAATGTTAATCAGGCCTTCAGAAGTGACAAGAATTTTCCAAAGGGGATACCACTATGAAGGCATTTGAGACAAAAGTTTTCCCTGCACTGAAAATTGCATCATTTACTAAAATGCTGCAAATGAACTCTTAAGGATCTTAAATAAGTGGATTTTCATTAATAATGGGTTTTTATGTGAAAATACTCTGTGTAAATCTACTCTACAAGTTAATTCCCAAAAGTCAGATATTTGCTATGGTTATTAGTCTATGAGATTACAGAATAAATAGATAATACTAGGTTATGAAAACATCATAAAATGAAAATCACAGAGTAACCTGATTAGGCTTTCTCTTAGCAGGCTGCCATCTGCTCATGAACCAATGTGCAACATTTTAGTACAAAGGCCCTCATAAAGCCTCTTTTCCAATATTATCTCCAGCTAACACGAATATCAATCCCACTTTACAAGCTATATTTTACTAGAAAGCCGCAGTTCCCCTTTTAAAAACTTCTGTGCACATTACATAGCTCACATTGATCTTTCTCCATGAGCCAGACACCACACGTAACAGTGGTGTTAATAGAGAGAGATTATGGAGCAATAACAACATAATTACTAAAACACTTCCCCCATGGATTTCCCCTTTTGGAAAAAACACACAGATACACTGCAGTTAAACCCACAGCTGTTCAAGTGAAATCCTGACTCGGAGTAGCGCATGCATGGCTTAACAGTGAGCATTTCAGTGCCCTTGTGTCCTCCAGTTCTTATGGGGAACTGCTATTCAGAACTATTTAAATACATGTCTTTCACAAACAGTTCATGTTTTTCAGGACCCAACAGAGCAAAATTTGAGCCTATGTGCTAGGGCAATGTGCCAAGCAACAAAGCAGTAAGAGTTGTGACTGGAAAAGGGGAAATATAACCCCCATTTTCAAGAAGGGGAAAATGGATGACCCGGGGAATTCCAGACCAGTCAGTCTCACCTCTGTGCCTGGCAAAATCTTGGAGCAGGTTCTCCTGGAAGCCATGCTAAGGCACATGAAAAACAACAAGGTGCTTGGTGACAGCCAGCATGGCTTCACTAGGGGGAAATCCTGCCTGACCAATTTGGTGGCCTTCTATGATGGGGCTACGGAACTGATGGACAGGGGTAGAGCAGTTGACGTCATCTACCTGGACTTGTGCAAAGCATTCGACACTGTCCCACACGACATCCTTGTCTCTAAATTGGAGAGACATCAATTTGATAGGTGGGGCACTCAGTGGATAAAGAACTGGCTGGATGGCCACATGCAAAGAGTTGTGGTCAATGGCTCAGTGTCCAGCTGGAGGCCAGTGACGAGTGGTGTCCCTCAGGGATCGGTGTTGGGACCGGTCTTGTTCAACATCTTTGTCGCTGACATGGACAGTGGGATTGAGTGCGCCCTCAGCAAGTTTGCCAGTGACACCAAGCTGTGTGGTTCGGTGGATACGCTGGAGGGAAGGAATGCCATCCAGAGGGACCTTGACACGCTTGTGAGGTGGGCTGATGCCAACCTCATGAAGTTTAACCATGCCAAGTGCAAGGTCCTACACCTGGGTTGGAGCAATCCCAGGCACAGCTACAGGTTGGGCAAAGAGGAGATTCAGAGCAGCCCTGCAGAGAAGGACTTGGGGGTGGTGGTCGATGAGAACATGAACATGAGCCAGCTGCATGAACATAAGTGGACTGCAGTTGCAGCCCAGAAAGGCAACCGTATGCTGGGCTGCATCAAAAGGAGCGTGACCGGCAGGTCGAAGGAGCTGATCCTGCCCCTCTGCTCTGCTATCATGAGACCCCACATGCAGTGCTATGTACAGTTCTGGTGTCCTCAACATAAGAAGGACATGGAGCTGTTGGAACAAGTCCAGAGGAGGCCACAAGGATGATCAGGGGACTGGAGCATCTCCTGTATGGAGACAAGCTGGGAAAGTTGGGGCTGTTCAGCCTGGGGAAGAGAAGGATGCGTGGAGACCTCATAGCAGCCTTCCAGTATCTGAAGGGGGCCTATAGGGATGCTGGGAAGGGGCTCTTCATTAGGGACTGTAGTGACAGGACAAGGGGTAATGGGTTCAAACTTAAACAGGGGAGGTTTAGATTGGATATAAGGAAGAAATTCTTTCCTGTTAGGGTGGTGAGGCACTGGAATGGGTTGCCCAGGGAGGTTGTGAGTGCTCCATCCCTGGCAGTGTTCAAGGCCAGGTTGGACAGAGCCTTGGGTGGCACAGTTTAGTGTGAGGTGTCCCTGCCTATGGCAGGAGTGTTGGAACTGGATGATCTTAAGGTCCTTTCCAACCCTAACTATTCTATGATTCTATGATGCCAGTATTCAGGTTCCAGGTATATTGTAGCTCCAAATCAAGCATCTATTAACAAAAACTTCATACTTACACAGCTGAATATTAAAAACTGATTATTAAGTGTAACTACACAAATTCATGTATTGATTTTACAATCCATACCAGTTAATACTAGTGCTTCTCTAGCTATGCCACAGCACAACACATGTTTCTGGGAAGTGACTGGCTTTCTACTCATGAAGGTGTCCCCACGTTATACAAGAATAACCAAGGCAGTCTTAATTGCTAGGCAGAGGTTGAATGCTGTTGTGAAATGAAGGAAGACAAGCTATTAACAGGTGTAGCAGATATGTTTCAAGAAGAAAATGAGAGAAGCAGTAGAATTTCCATGTTTTAAGCTTGGCTTCACTATTCTTCTCTAGCACTAGTTTTAGAGTTTCAAGGTCTGAGTTAAGCAAGGCTATATTCCCTATGCTTGTTCATAAATACATTACACAAAGCCTGTTCTGTACAAAACAAGGGTAAGGCTGGAATGGAAGTGGAAGGAAAACTGTACTTGACAAATCATCAGTGATGCACTACCTGACTGGAAAGCTTTATCAAGTAGAAACCCATAGGGTCTGTCTTTGGAATAAAGGAATTGTTCTGAAATTATTTAATATTTTCACTGGTGTTTGTTGACTGATTATAGATTTCACTTCCTAAATCTGCAGCTGAAGTCCCAAAGACTGTGGAAAACAGAATTAGAATTCCAAATGCGTAAGTCCTGTTTAAGCCTCTCTACAAGACTAACGTTTGCAGCTCAATGAACAAGTTCAAAGCATTGTATTTGAGAAGGAATTACTGACTGCAGAACAGGCAAACTTCAAAAGAGGTGCGAAGAACGGTATCATTGGAAAGTATATTAAATAACCCTGTTTCTCATCCAGTGCGTGGCCTCCACTCAGTTTTGGCTACTAGATTTGAGCACGTAGGCTAGTCAAACCCCCGAAACCACATCAGAACCATCCACACCTCCTCCCAACCATCCAATCGCAAAGAGTAATCTAGAAACCATGACATGCAGGAGGCTACTCGTAAAACACCCCAAAAGTCATCACAAGTGTTTTCACATGGGTACAGGACTGTCACAAAAAAGCATCTCTGATTTAAGCAGAATCATCAAATATTAAGTCTGTTATAAAAATCTCAGCAGTTTGCCTCAGAAAAAAAGCTTATTTTTAGTCTTTGGAGATGGAAACTCCCAGAAAGGATGCTCAGATGAATTATCCCAAACACATATTTAAAATCATACTCATATCAAGCAATTACTGGCCTAGAGATTAAAAAACCCACAAAACAAACCCCAAGATAATCACTACACAACTGATCATGAAGAAGGGGATGTTTGCAGCGAGAGACAATGCTGCCAATCCAGAAGCAAGCAATTACAATAACAAACTAAAGAATAATCATAAGCGAGTTACTTATGTTAAAATGTTCTTTTTCTCCCCCCCAGGAATTCAGCCGCTTCAATTCTTGTTTAATGTAACATAATCATCACACAAATGTACTCTCTTTTTAAATTATTATTACATTTTAAGCAACAAGAATTAGTACAGCTGATATGATAACCCATGTGTGCCCGAAACACAGCTCTTGGGTGTTATCATACTGAACACCACTGATGTGTGCCTGGATGTGCTACTCTAGCAACAGCAGTTCTCAAACTAGTAGAAAAACCCAGACTTCCAAGACAAAAGCTACACCTCAGTCAACAACAGAGACCAAAGAATAAAGTAAGTCCATTTTCTTCAGTCTTCTTCTAAAACTCCTACTGCTTTGAAGATACTTGTAAATAGAGTATGTGTTTTCTTCTCTTTCAGTTATCATCTAATCAAAACACTGAAATCCTCTTTCAACATCACTATCTGTTGCTAGGGACATAGCTAGCAACCACTGCGAAGAATAGTAGTGGAAACTATTATAAATGGGTTATTTAGACAAAACATTGCAGTTAAAAAGTATCAGAGGTTGTTGATCTACACAGCTGGCTGGTTTCACTGACAGCAAGCACAATCATTTGGGATTTTATAGCTCAGCTTTCAGATACAGACATGAATATTGCTCCTTTTTATGATAGTTCTCCTGAACTGACTAATCAAGATTCTGTGTTTTTCTCTCAAACACCATTTTATTTTCCTTTTCCTCCACTGTAAAAAGAAAACTTCTGTTATTTAATTGTAGCTTCACTTCCGATGCAACACATCAATGTAATGGTATGTGGTAGAGTGGTTTGTAGTCAAGTATTTAAGAGCTTCCTGTTCAATATTGTATCTTCAGACCACTATTTCACTGAGATGCATTTGGTTTTATTCTGTAATATAAAAGGCATGACTGTGAACTGCACTAACTATAAAACAAATTAGCAGCAGCACAGGCCTGTCACAGGGCAATGCACTGAGAGATGACTGATTATACCACAATGATAAAGAAAGCTTCGACCTCTTAAAAACAGATTTAACAGATACATTTAGATGTGCCACAACTGTGCTTGCTTAGACACTCCCAGCCTCTTGTTATTCATGTTCCTGAATCTGCCTCAGCACCACCTCTGCCATTTTATTCCTGATTCTCCATGTATCTCATTCAAACCCACCCATTTTCACATTGCTGCAGCTGAGAATAAGATGTGGCACAGCTGTTACAGTCCAAACACACCACAGGGATTCACAGCAGTGAAATATCTACAGTTTGGAAATAAAATTGCAAATCTCTTGACAGGTCAATGCAAATGTCCAACATGTTTGGTCAGTTCTCTCAGCTGAAACAAGCTCTTCTTCTGCAGCTGAATACACACACGAGTGTATCTACAGTTGATATACTGAGTAAACAGAGCACTGACAGAAATCACCTGCCTGTAATCATGAAACCTAATGGCAGCTGTGTGGCAGTGAAGATGAAACAGCCACACACATGTGGAAGACCTCCAAGAGGACACCTGCAATGACAGTTTATCACCACATGTGCCAAAGGATTTTCTTTTCTTCTAGTGCTAGAAATACATGAGTCCATCTTGCAGACATCATCTAAACTTACTGTACTAACCCTACAAGTGAGCAGAGCAGTACTGAACTGGCCATTAAAGTCCTTCAGGTTGCCCATAATACAAGTATGTTGAAATAAATGGGAGGATTTCAAAGGGTAGGAAAATCTGTATAGCCACAACATATTACACCCGTGTTCTGATGAGCAGTAGGGAATGTTATGCTCCAGAACTAACAGTCTAGCAGTCCATTAGTTTTTAAGATGCATTACTTCTCCTTTTAATAGTACCAAATCTTTAGACAAAGATCATGGAGATGGTAAAAAGCAGCAAGTGACTCCAGCATTAATGTCTGCTGCTGCCAAAGAGCGCAGTACTGGGTAGCAACAGAGCAATTTATTTAAGACAAGTTTTACTATGAAAGATAATTAAAGATTTAGTGGCTTGGATCGATACAACAGCAACACGAGCTACGTGCAGCACTGCAGGTTGCTGAGACTAGCAAGCTGCAGTACTACAACTAGCAATTTGTGTTACTGCTGCAAATTCTTTGTACAGTTATTATACAGTGCCGTAGGTTTGCTGTCTACATCAAAATAGTAATTTTGTGCATTTATTTCTACTCACAGGCTATTAAGACATACACTGCTGCTATGCAGCATGAACTGAGCACAAGCCCTAGAGCCAGGTATATCTAGGTTTTGCCAGTGAGATGCAGTGTAGCACTGGGTGAGTTATTTAGCTTTTCTGTCTGTATGTTTTGCCAAGAGAGAAAAAGGATAATGCATACATGTATCTCTTTCTATGGTGAAAAAAATTATCTAGAGGCTTAAACAGTTAATACCTCTAGCACTTAAAAGATGGAGAGGATTATGTATGTGCTAAGTCTTAATGATCCTTACTTTCCCCCTTGCATTTCAGTTTGAATATCAGGCATTTTGTTATGACTTAAAGCAAAGCATCTTCTTGCTTTCTGATTTTTAACTGCTTTAACATCTCCTACACTATACACACTGGGCAGGTGAGCAGTGCTTTCCAAACATCAGTCTTCTAGTAACTCGTGGCAAGGGGTTGGAACTAGATGATCTTGAGGTCCTTTCCAACCCTAACTGATTTTATGATTCTAAGGCATTGCACTACTTCTTTCAGCAGAATCCCCTCAATATCGACTATAGATGCATTTAGTAACAAACATGTCCATCACAGACACTGCAAAATCCTGGGCTTACTGAAAAGAATATAGCAGAAGAAATTTCAAGTTAGACAACCACAGACTCTTTATTAATGCTCTTAATGCAAACATTTCAAAGCACTTCAAGTTAGTGACAGCAAAACACAAGAAAATATGATTAAAATATATACATATATAAGCAGAGCTTCAGCAGAAATTTAAAAGGAAGCAGTGACTCCGTATGTCTATCATAAATAGGCTGTACAGTGAGATAAAAGCAAACCCAGGTTGGATGCATTCAACTGTATGTTAAACATCCATATGAAGCCAAACACTGGAAACTTTGGAATAAAGAGCAAACTGTAATAGCACAACAGCATTTGGTGTTAGGGTTTCTACCCAAACATCATTTCCTGTCACTGCTGTGTGAAACAGAGCACAGTAAACAACTAGAAGATACTGCTCTGTCAATAGCATTTTATCTATTCGGTTAGGTATATACACTGCTAGTCAAAAATAATACAAGACAAGATTTCTTCAGAAAGAAAAGGAGAGATTCCTTGCTCCGATAAATGAGGCAAACATACAAAGCTGCTGTGTAGCACAGCTACATGATTCTAAAAGGTGAGAAGTTTTGAGGGGGTTTATGCAAGAGATGGAGAAATGCAATTATATCTAAAGCTAACCATTCGATCATCTCTTTCCCAGTCAAAGTATTACTCTGTATATTAAAATCTATGAACCCTCAATGGGAGCATCAGTGTATTTTAAAATGAAGTGTGCCGGAAGATAGCCTTTAGACATTCAGAAATACAGATCCCTTTTGGGATCCATTTGTACGTCGTGTTTGAAACCCGGCTGCAGCCCTTGACTCCAAAACTCATAAAAAACAGTTCAATGGCCAACTAACGTGTAAATAATGCATGATTAAAGAAGCAACGGAACAGATAGGTATTTTTCTTCCTTGGCTTTCAACTTGGATGGTGCTGCCAAAACCAGGAAGATAGTAACCTATCAACTCCAATTATTTTTCAATTACTTGAAATCGATGTGTTTGTATGACTTATTGCTAATCTGACTTCTGAGGCTAATGACACAAATTTTCTTGTGGTAGGGCAGTGACATATATTTAGGACTCCTGGTTGTAAAGCTTAAGGAAGTCAGAAGGCCAACACTTGTATAGTAAATCCTGCCAGTCCTCTGGTTAGAATGACAGCAACTTCTACTTTAGAATTGGCCCCAGTGGTAACACGGAACTTCAACTCCCTTCCTTTGATACTGAACAATAAGCTTCACACACTCCTTCTAATGAAGAGCAATAGGGAGCACACATCTGAGCACCTGCCCTGTTTACATCTGCTGGATGATCCATAAACACCATGCCTATTGGGCAGGCAAATGAAACCCTGAAGAGTCAGTAGATGCAGTTTGGTTTCTCTGATTTTATGGCCACAATATGCTTTGCAGAGCATTTTTATTTTCAGTGCTGAAGAAACACTCAGCTGTGAATTACATGGCAAAAGAACTCACAAATCCTAGGAGAGACGCATGCGTGTTACCAGCCTAGTTTATATTCTTGGGGTTGTGAACAGAATGCTCAACACCCTACTGATGCAAGTAATTCTACATAATAGTTAGACTGGAACAGAAATACTCTGATGGCCCAAAGTCTCTGCTGCAATCTGTCTTCACATATTTATCTCCTTACTTGCAGACATTCCTGCTGCAGAGGTTTTAGGGATTTGCGCCTGCAATATAGCAAAATGCTGCTCCCTGCGATTCCTCTCACAGGGAGAAGGGGTGCTATTACTGAGTTAATGGACAGTAGACACAACAGTTCCATCATCTTCAGCTACTGACTCTTTTTATCCACTTTGCCCTGTAATGAGGATCTCTACTTGCTCACATTTACCTAACAGCAGCATCAGCTATCCGCTAATCCTGCAACACATTAGAATGAAAAAAGATAGATGCAGGAAAACATTAAAATGCCCTTATCACTTGGCTGCAGGGGTATGAACTTCAAATAGGAGACTGTTTTCCTGTTGAAAACAAACAAATAAATAAATTTACTTAATTTTCACCTTAAATAATCCTTATGAGCATTGAATGGATGCTTTGATTATTGCTGTAAATATAAACAATGAAACATTCTGTTATACCTTACCTAGGTTAGAGAGACGCAAATTCAATTCCTTTCTGGACATGTTTTTCCCAGGTGCATTAACACACTTCTTTACATTCAAGAACCAACTTTTATTACAAGCTGAGTGTGTAGGGAACATGGAGATAGGGAAGGAAACCAGGATGAACAGAATGGTAATGAGAAAGAAAAATACGACCGCCAACAGCCAATCCCTTTAATTAAATGGATGTCTACGTGTTTAACTTCCAAGTTCTTAATCCTGTTGTTACTGAACTCAGAAGCTGGAAAACAGAAACAGCATTCAAAATCACCCCTGCAGGATCGTTTGCTAAAGGAAATGTGAAAATTAACCTCTTATCTCCTAAGACAAAAATGCAGTCCAAAAGAATGACAGAAGAGGGTTCTGAGAGAGCCAGAGCAATGACGCCAGTGACAATGTACAAACTTCAGAAGGTAATCATAAAAACAGAGGTACCAAGGAGACAGGGAACAAGGCAGTCACACAGGATTGTTAGGTAGACTTGTTTTCTTTCCTATGTTCTCTACCCAAAACCTAAGAGCCAAAACATGTATTCGGTGATGCAGCAGCCCTTTCTGAATCATGTAAAACAATTCAAAAAATGACCATCTGCAACAGATGTTAACTTATTAGTAACAGGGAACAAAGACATCGTCTTGCAGGTTCATAGTACTTAACATGGGAAATCCTCATTCACTGATAAGAAACTTTGTACAAACAACAGAAATAAGTTCACAAGTAGCCCTGCTTTGAGGCAGCAAAAGCACACTGTGCAAGCGCTTAATATTTAACCCAGAATAGAACATGAACATGTACCCAGGAACTGTGATTTTTCTTAAAGCTATGACGCAGGAATGTAAGCTTACAGTTACTCAATACACGCAAGTCTACACTTCAGCTCAATACACTCTCTGTAAAAGTCAGAGGGACCACTAAGGGGGGGGAAAATGTCATGGCATAGCTTGTTTCCAACTGAGTACCTGTGTATGAGAATGAGCTGAAGAGAGGACACACATCCATGCTAACACACACACATACGTATCTCTGCAGATGTCTCAGAGCTGCTTCTTGATTGATCCCTCTGTCAATTGAAGGACTGAAGCTCCTCCTTCAGCTCATTCAACAACATGAGCTTTTGCAGTAGACAGTTTTAATTCTGTTCCCCGATGCCTCAAATGAATCAGTAGTGTCTACATGAAGGTAGGGATTGCTAGAAGCACAGAACTAAGTTTCAAGATCTAATGATATTGCTCTACAGATAATTACAGCCATATTACTTAACCCAAAAGGTCAGCAATACAATGTTTACCTTTTCCTCTCTCTTTCTTTACTCTTCACTACAGATTGGCAACTGAAAAGAAACAGCTGAGGAAAAAACATGTGAGTTATCTCACAAGAGCAGAAGTGCTACTAGCACCACTGACACCATCTCACTGGTTTCCCTCTTAAAGCAGCAGAGGGACTGTCAGCTTAAAGAAACTCATTCCAACAGCACTGGAACCAGAAGAGAAAAACTCTCTGTCAAAACCAAACCATTCCGTAATGGAATTCTTTCTTACATTCCCATTGCCTCTCAGAAGTAGAATTTCTGATGCCTCAAGGACGTATCACAGTAATATTTGCTGGTAATCTCTATGGCAAGAACAACATTAGCATAAAGCATTTTCCCAAGAAACACCATTCTCTTTATCCCACACAAAGCACCTGGATGTTCACTAGCATTGCTCAGCCACCTGAAACCCTACTCTTCCACCCATCATTTTCTGCTACACACACTTCCAGCCCATGACACACCAGTGATTGTAAATGTGCAGCCCACGTTGCTCAGTCTATGTTACGTATTCAACACTGAAACAAACTGGAAGTGAACCCCCACAGGGAGCGTGCAGCAAAAGGAAAAGGAAGATGTTAAGATGACCTGTGAAGATGGATGACCAAACCCCAAAAGCTCTGAATTTCAGTACTTCACTGCTTTAAACCATATTTCATCTGCTCAACGTAGATTTAGAACAGGTCCTTGAGGCTGCTTTCAACCAAGAATGTACTTTAAGAAAACAAAAGGACATAAACCACTTGCTGAAACACAACTGTAATTCTACATGCCTCACATTTCCGCATTCCTATTATTTTCTGTAAACATTTGCTTGTAGTATTAACAAATGTGAAATGATGCAAGTTTGCTGTTCAACTGAAATCACCTGACAGGGTAAAATGGTGCCAACACCAACCAAGCAGCATTAAACAACAGCTGCTCTACTGCACTGGGCTGCAGAGTACAAACAGAGTCTGCATCCCAAAGCAGCACCTGACACCAAGAAGACAAATACACCATTTTGAGCAGCAGAAATTACAAGACTTTTTCTCTCATAAGTCGTATCTTATGCCCCTAAACTTTCCCACCAGCAAAACAGAGATAATATCAAAACAGAACCTTTATCTTCTTTAACACTGACCCCACAGCCCCACTACCTTCCGTTGTTACCTCACACCATAAAATGGAAGACTTTCCACTCAGCCTTCGATCCTCTCTCCAAGCAGCTCTCCTGGTTTCCAGCAGTCAAGCCAAACCCTCCAAGCTCTTGCATCTTTTACCTCCCCTGATGGTGTGGCTGAGCAAATGGCAGCACCTACAGCTCATATGGACATGAACTCAATTTAATTCAGCTGGCAGCAGGCTTTCTAGCAATAGGGTGCTGCTTTGGGGCTTCTTCCTCAAACCCAGCATCCAAGTCCTACAAAGACTGTGAGAACTTCTATTTCTACCCTCTGTTCAGTGGGGCTACTTTTGTCCCAGAGATTTTGCAGGAAGAAACCAGAGGCAGATATGGACATCCAGAACAAGCAATACTACAAAGGCTTCAGTCTTTTAGAAGGAATCTTTGCAAAGATGTCCACATCATGGCAGATCCAATCTATTCTGTGGTAGCTGTACTACTTTGCACAGCATCACATTAAGTCCTCTGGGTAATAAATCTTTTCATGACAAATTCCAGTGCTCTCATCATCTCAGAGCAGAAATATTCAGAACTGAAATACATGCTCACATGGCTTAATTTCATGTCTCAATAAAGGTCCATATAAACTTCTGATTCCACCATATATCATCTATATATATTGAGCATACCTCTCTATATATTCTATATCTATAGGCTATATCCATAGCTATTCTATATCTATAATAGAAAAACTAATATACTCTCTTTGGAGGTTTCACTTAAAAAATCTGAGCTATTGTTCATTAAAAGAGATACCACTCAAATTATAGTTTCTTCTTTTCATTTGTGCCTTCATACTGACTGCATTTCATTCTTTAAATAGTCTGTTGCTTCAAGAACTCTAGGAAGAAGAAGAATATGTTACTGTTGAGGGTACGCCTGCTCTCCTATTTAAGCTTTGAGCTCTGCTTCCAACAGACAAATAAGTAGCAGCGAAGTGGAAGGTTAAAAACTTTGCATTTCATCTCTGCCAAAACCATAAGAGAAAAATGAGATTGCTGAATTGCTGACAATGACTGCAGAATCAACACAGCAGTGATTTGCCTATAAACTGCAAAGGGCAAAACCAAGGCATCTGCTTAAAAGCTTATACCAACTGTGGGATGAAAAAAAGAGTAGGGAAGCCACAACAAGACATAATTATTACAGGAGCTATAATTATAGCATTATTCTTTGGCGTACTCACTGTTGTATACATTAACTGTTGTATACTGTGACTATTTTATGATTATATGCTTACTCAGAGCCCTAAATGCCCTTAAAATACAGGTATTTTTCATGTATTAAGAAGAAATTATGCATAATTTTTGTCCTAAGGATCTTCAGCTGAAACAGATGGACGGCATCCTGTGAGTCTTCTGGAAATGGTGTCTGTTTACAGGCACTCTGCACGCCAATTGTATGTACTTTCTGAAACAACAATCCCCCGTCTTCCCCTTCAGAAAACAAAAGGTAACCTTTGAGGGGTCAACTGCAGCTATGTTCTGTGTTATCATCTATTAGAATTACCCATAAATTGCTACCTCCAACTACTCTGGTTGTAGTAGGTCTCTAAGAAGTCAAAGAAACTTCAGATACATGCAAACATTCTTCAGTAGTAACAAGCAAATGATAAATTTCTGCAGTAAATAGCAGGAAGCACGATTCACTACGTGTTGACATAGCATAAAATACTATACTTTTCTATAAACCATGCACCCAGCAACCATCTAAAGACAGATTTTAGTATGCAACATAGTGTAACAGAGGCCAGACATAGAGTTTTCAGTGTGATAAAAAGAGGTGAAACATTATTTCATTTTTCTAGTATGCATTGAAGCTTTAGTACACTAAATACTGGCAATGGATTTATTGCATGCTGTACATTGCATCCTTAGCTGAATGGAGAGCACTACAATTTGATGTATCTGGGTTTTATACTAGGAAAGACTGACATTTTAAACCAGGTTATTTAAGTTGTTTTGGCAAGAGCTTGGGCTGTTGTAAGCTTGCTAATGGCTTTGCTTCAAACCTGACTTACTCCAAATAATACCCTTTGAATCACTGCAAACACAAACCAGAAGAAACAGCTTCCAAGACTCATGACGGGCACCTTGCAGATCTTACAGATTGCTTCACTTTAGCAGTGAACTCCTGATAACTCCTGTCAAAGTGCAATGTTCCAGTTTTCCACCCCTTTCCTAGTAACTTCTGCCAGACCACGCTTTCTTACAACTTACGAGGCAGTCTCAAAAGCCTTGCTGCAATGAAGATGTGTGACATCAGCTGCTCCACTCCTACCTACAGAGCTACAGAGCCTGCTACCAAACCCCAGAAAGGTTCAATACATTCCATTTCTGATATATATATATAAAAATGACCTTATTTTTTTATAGCAGATTGGAATTAGTTTCTTTGGTTGCTTATTACAGAGAGGTAAGCTGACTGACATTCAATTTCCAGATTTCTTTTTCCCCTTCCTAAAAATAGGCATGACATTTCCTGGTATTTTGCATCCCAAGCTCACATTTTGCATTCATTCCCCAGGATAACTGCCAACAATTCCAAACTGTTTAGCAGATTCTTTACATAACCTACATAAACTTCACCTGGCAAATTGATTAAGAAACATTTAAGGTATGGCATCAAGCAAGAGGCATGGTTATGTATGTAATAAAGATGAACTTCTGCTTGTTTTCAAAAGCACTGTGATGTTCTCATGCTTTATATTATTACTTATTTCCAATTTATTATGTCAGCAATACCAAATGCTCTATCATTCAAGCTAGCCAGAGAGCACTTCTGATCCTCAGGATATGGTTTGTGGCCTTGAAAGGATATTGAGCTAAAAAGAAAATTAATATGAACTAAATTAAGCCTCTCAGTGCATGCCTTATGTTTCTGAACTGAAGCTAAATCATGTCTGATAATCCTGCCCTGTGCCTCCATGGCTTTCTTTGTCTCTGTGAGCAATCCAGTGGTGGGTGCAGTGTCTCTCCTGTGTCTGCTCACAGTTCTCCCTCTGGATGACTCCAGTCATCCCACAGAAATCCCAAGGTGAACCTTGGGCTCTGGGAGCTCGTGAAGCCATTTCGAAGCTTGCTGGAGTAGCCGCTTAAAACAACAGATTTCTTCATTCCATGCTTCATAACACTGAGGATCAGGACAGAGGGAATGAAGAACATTAAAACCAGTGAGTGTTTTCTGCCTGTACAGGGTGATGCCGCTGGATCAGAACACACGAAGCCCCATCTCTGGAAGCCAGACTCTCTTTCCCTGCTCTAGAAAATGTGGGGAAGGAGGGAGGGATGTGAGGAGAATTTCTGTTTTTTTTTCTGCAGTTATTGTACAACAGGAGAACAAGACAAAGAATGCGCTCCCCAGCACTGCCGGGGACCTCTGCGCTATCAATTCCTTGCTCTCCAACTAAAAAAAGCCAGTTGATGTTCTCCTTTAGAGCCATGATACCACTGAAACATTGGTAAGCCTCTGCTGTACCTGTATGCAGAAAAGCAAATCAGCAAAGAACAGCAGCAAAGAGCAATGCAACCCCCCAGAACACCTGGGTAAGTTACATACTAAATACTAATGCAAATTCCACACACAGATAATTATTCAGTCAAATTGCACAACTAATTAAAGTAACTAAACACACATAAAGAGGCCATTTAAACAAGCCCAGTTGTTTGCAGAATTTCTTCAAATGAAGGTTCAAGTGCATTAAGGTCAGCAATGGGAATTCTTTTGTGCTAAGACAAGGATGTTGAGCACAGCTCTGAAGAACAATCTCATTTGCAAAGTCTCTATCTTCCCCAGGCAGATCTGCTATCTGGGGTTACAAAGATGACATTTTGTTTGGGTTTTGCAACACAATAAATGAGTTAACATTTTCTAAGAGTAGTATCTGTAGTATTTGAGGTTAGCCCATTACACGACCTTCTATCACTTGATATTTAAAGGCTTGCAGTTAATCGTGGAGTATTTTGCATATTACTTGGTAATGTGTGTACTGTTCATAAATATGTATTACCTGGTGCACTGTGTGTACCATTTATAAAAGTTTAACAGATCTAAGAATTAGCTTAGGAAGAACAAGAATTGTACTATGTATTTGTGCATTTATGAGCACATATATACTCTCCGTGTAAATATAATTGTAAATGAAAAGGAAACAGAATGGAAAAGGAATTTTTCTAATCACACCTTTGGCAAAATAATGTCATCATTATCCTGCCTATGATACATAACCAGAATATTGCACTTGCAATTATGTATTTTCACTGTTTCTGTGAAACATTTTCTTCTACCTGAATTGCATAAATGTTTTTCTAGAACTCTAAAATAATCTGCTAATTCGAGCATGCAGTGCTCTAAAAATATCTCTGTTATCAGAGTTTTCCAGGAATTAGATGTAGAAAGGGAGAACTAATTGTTAATATTATGCAGTATACTGATACAAAATTCATTTGATTAAGAACATAGAAAACCTATTTTTTTTCACCAAGCCATACATTTGATTTGTCTCCTTGCCTCAATTTTCAAGCAGCTCCAACTTGTTGCTTCATTCCAGCCTCTTTCATGGCTCCAAGTCTAATGCAAAAAATCTGTAGTTACCTAAAATATCCCATGTGTCACTATGCAGCATCCCCCTTCCACTCAGAACCAAGAAGCATCACAACAGACCCAATTGGGACCCTTCTTTTTCAAAAGCACTGGCTCCATGAGATAAGAGAATCTTCATTAGCTGCTCCCTTTGTGGAGACAATGAATCAATTAAGCAATTCTAAATCCATGCAACAAAGGGCACTAATATGAATGTATACACTAGATAACTAAGGCTTGTAAAACTTTCCATGGTTTAGATACTCCTGATACTAGAACTGGTTGGAGGATAACTTTCTGTTTACTGCTGTCTTTGCAGTTTGACTTTTATTGAGTAGCACTGGTGCACGGCCATAATCCAGGCTGCTTGTTCTGTCCTTCTGGATGTTTTTAAAAAAGAAGGATTTGGATGAGTGCTTTCTGTTTTCAATGAAATATTTCACAGATGAGAAAAATTCAGATGATGTATGGTAAACATTTGCATTCCACAGAAAGCATCACATGTGATAAAACCGTTCTTAGTTTTCAGAAGTGGAATCTTTCCAATTCACTTTCTGGTGTTTGCAATTGAGCTGCTGAAAAGATGGTACTCAAGGATTCTTACTGTGGGATATAAATTTGAATAGTTCATTTTCTGGAAGGGTCTGAATAAGTAGTTTTCTTATGCATTTATTCTTTAAAATTATTTAGTTTAATACAGTCAGTGCCACTGTTTTGTTGTTCCACTTTTACATTCAATTTTAGCACCAATATACAAACAAAGCATTATAACTGTAAAACCCATAGGCTGGTTTAACTTGGAATTAACAAAAAGCAATGTTAACAGGGGCAAACAGAAGATATTGCTTATAAATCACACACCTGAAATAGGCAGAAGAAAATGAGGTTGCATTAGTTACTTTTAAACTTAGATTTGACACAGCAGTTCTCAGTTCATGCTGCAATACGTATTAGCTTTAATCAATACAGCAGCATGCTGGAATTACTAGAAATCCAAGGTAAATTAGCTACTATGTGTAATACTGCAAAAGTTATTCTCCTTCATAAGGATGAAGCCCCATACAGAAAAAAATTACACCTTTGCAAGCTTTTTCTCCATTACCCCTGATTAAGCTACTGATTTCTGTTAGAAAACCCAAGGTCAAAGTATTCTTGCATACCTCCTGACACAGTTACATCACCAATGCACAAAGGGGCCATCCCTGGGAATTTTTAATGGGAAAGGAATTAACCTATTTGCTATATGGGATTACAGGGAAAGCTCACATAAGTGTGATATAACAAGTTAGTCTGGAACAAAAATAGAAGAGAGAAATTCCCTTTTTTTCTAATATGGAAGAATACGTGATTTTTTGCCTGAATGATGGGCCAAGCATCTAACAAAATCCTAACTATTCCCAATACCAGAGTGAGTAAATATATGATTAATGTTTTGGGCTGGTTTGCTGCTTTCTATTCTGCCTACAAGCAGACAGCAATATGTGTATGATCACAGTCTATATATGACTGTATGACTTAATCTAATCCCTCGACAAAAACAGATATACAAATAGAAAAGTGCAATACATTTCTTGTCAATCAGGGCAAATAACAATTGTATCTTCCATGATTAAAGCCAACTTCCTACATGGCATTAAACAGGCCCAGAGCTACATGCAAACATCTCAGGGTTTCTCTATTAGCCTATAAAAAAATCCAAACATTCCTAAAATCTCTGGCCAGTATTTCCTTTTGACAAATTAGTATTGGAAGCCTACAGTATGCCATGTAGAACTTGGTTTCCAACAGCAAAAATGGAAGTTGTATCTATATATGAAAAACATACTAACTAATGAGGATTTCAATAGGACTTGAAAATACAAATACTACAAGTCGGAAATCCTGTGGGAGTTGGCCTGAAGAAGAAAAGTCCTGACCCTCTAAGGAAAAAGGCAAAAGACAATCCACATTCACATGCAGCCGCTGTGGTACAGTTATTAGAAGTGCTGAGAGGAATTTCATTTCAAGACTGGAAGCAGAAATATCAGGCATGAGAGGGGATTTCTGCAGAGACTCAAGTAACTGCTTCGGCTTACAGATATTGATCAGAGCATGCAGATGAAAGGCAAACACATTGCTGCTCTTACAGACAAGCCACAGTGTTATTACTGTAACAAAATCGAGCTGTCTCCCTTTTCCCCGTTTTAATTAGATACTCCATTAAGTATGGAGTGCACAGATTCTCATCGTTTCACCAATAACTGGAAGGAAATTCTCTCTTCAGTTTAAATACAGGATTAAGCCCATTGCTGAATCAGCTCACCCTGCCTCTGAAAATGCTCAGACTGCTACAAATGTAGAAACTACTTGTTACAGATGCAGAGTTAGTCAGAATAAATCCCCTATCACAGTTCCCTCAGTTGCTAGGCCTCTTAGCTTTTGCTTCTATGGGATGGAAGCAATGAATTGCAAGGAGCCAGGCTTTCCATGTTCTCCTAACATTTATTTTCTTTTTATTACTGTTGTTCTGAAAGTAACTGCCACAACAGTCTTGCCAGGAATCCAAAAAGGCTCTCTGTCCTCTGAACATATCTGAAAAGCAGACATTCCTCCTTGATTCCCTGAGTTAACTGGTCAGACTGACCATATCCTGAAAACACAGATAAATACCCTATAATGGAACAGGGCAGGGCTTGGAAACTGTGGATAGGGACATCACTTCATCTGCGTCTCTTCCTGCTCCCTATGGAAAGAAATGACACATTTTTGCTTTTCTTGCTTATATGTTTATGCATTGGAATTATAGAATTACAAGGAACTTTTTTTGTGCACTGTTACTGCAGACATTTAATGTCCAAATAGGCAATATATCTGCCACAAACAGCCTTTCTCAGCAGATTCTGAAGCTGCTTAGGTACTGTGCCATTTCATTAATCAGTGTTTGCCTGAGGCACAGCACATGAACTTACCTACATCGCTGCCAGGGTTCCTAGATCATCCTCTGCCTTCCTGGTATGTACCAGAATGAGAATTACTCTGCAGTCACTCTGCTACTTACCACATCCATTCATACAACATCAAAATGTATGCAGCACACACACAACAGGCAGCAGGCAGTTGCTACTGTGTATGTAAACTAAGTCTCCTAAGACAAGGTGCAAGAAGAGAACATGACTTGTTATATACAAGTGGTGAAAATACGGCAAAGGAGACTGAGTAAACATAAAACTGATTACAAACTCACATTCCTGTAAGGCAGAATTTGACATGAATTCTAGGAATGTTGTGAGATAATCAGAGACAGATGATACAATTGCTGACTGTAAAGGACATTTAATACTTTGCAAGATCAGGATATTAAATCTGATATGAGATGACTGTATCATATATGGGAAACAAGGGGTTATCTTCTGCATCCTTACTGCAGCTCCACCTGACTCACAAACCTTGACTGACCTAGGAAAGGATGCAGACCTTGTGGTTTCAAAGCATCTGCTTATCAAAGGTACGTTTCTGCACACTGCAATGCACTGCAAAGAATGAACAAATAACCTTCATGAACTTCAGGTATTCTGAAGACATCCTAGATTCAAAGATTATATCCTTCTCATTTTTAGTTTTAATTTGAAATAATATTTAAACACACTGCTCCCATTCTATAGGCCCAGAATACTTAGACACAGAGCATCCAGTGCTGATACTTACACCTAGATCCTGGAGAACATAAAGAACAATCATCTATTGTTCCTTGCTTTCTGTTAAAATCATCTCTTACTGTTTCACATCATAATCTTCAGTAAGTTATCTGGACATTAATTAAAATTCCAGTTGAGAAACTAAAACAGCATCGAGAGATCTACATTCTTTAAAATTAAAAGGTGATAATTAAATAAGCAATCAAGCAAGAGTAGAAAGGCTGAGACATCTTGAGGAAGAATCTGAGAAGCCCCAGTGGCCCCTACACAATTCCAATTCCAAGTAGTAAAACAAATCCACAATTAGGTTTAAAAAGATGAAAGAAAAAACCCACCTAAAAGAGGGGAAAAAAACAAGTTTTTCTCTGCATAGCAGACAAATGTGAGATGGCTTTTGACATCAGCTCTGTCTACTTACAAAGCTCTTTTTGTACTTAACCTGCCAAAACTGCTCTCACTGATGAGTTATGTCACCAAAATGTGTTATTTTGATGTGTGATAAAAAGTCATCACCCTATTTGAGAGCGTGGTAGGGAAAATAGCTTGAGCGACACTGAAAAGCAACTCACTTTGAAAACTACTACAGTAAGGAAGTTTCGCATGGAAAAGATGCTGTGCTTTTATTTATTATTACACATTATCGTCCACAAGTGTTAAGACTTTTCACCTTTTGGCATAGACTGAAAGCTCTTACTGCGTTCACAGACATCAAAGACTTAGTGAATTCCAGCACATGGCTTATCTCTTGCACATAACTATTTTATAATAATGGAAAAACACTACTAGAAAGTGGCCATAGTTGATGCATTTGAAAGATACTACCAAGATATTTTCAAAGTTGCCAGGACTGTATAATATTCACCTAGACTATAAATAACAATTACAGCTTTCAGAGGTTACCTGAATTAAAAATTTCCCATATACTGCACTGATACTCCCCAAATCCCCACCTATACAGCACTTTTGACACCTGCAGAAACAGTTGATGTTATCCCCACTTTCTGCTCCTGAAGACCATTTGTAATGCTGGAGACCATAACGCAGAAGACAGGTTTGACTATAGCACTCGCCCACACAAGAGCAGGGATTTATTACAGGTTCTTTTTAAATGACTCCAGTCCTAATGCAATCCACTGCTGCAGCCTAAGATGGACAATCTGGCAGTCTTAGCACTGGTACTTTTTCTATTCAAAATCTATCTCACCAATGGATGTCAAACCACATTGCAAGACAGATGGGATGTTTATTTCAGAAAGTCAATATATGGGATAACTTTGGGCAGAAGGACAGAAAAGAAAGGGAGAAGAGAAGGAACATTCATAATTTAGCATTGTCTTTGTTAATTCAATATTACACCAAGGTATTCTATTAAAGTGTCACGTACTAAAAGCACCTCTTTGAAAGGGATGCCAAATTCTCTTCAATGTTAAGGAAGTCAAGCCTACAAAACAAACAGATACCTGACCTCTAAGAGCACTTAGCTACTTTGCATTCCTGCCTGGTAATGTCTCATGTGAATTGGTTTTAGTGGCAAATTTTGTCTATAATGTGCAAGCATTACAGCACTTTGATGCAATGAAACCCAATGGACCCTTCAACATTATTTTGTTTATGTTGTATAATTATAAACTCGTTATTTTTACATAAAATGCCATTCTTCTCTAAAACGGATACTACAAGATAAAGCAAATGTATCTGTCAACCCTGCAAACCAAACATCTGCCAACTACACTGATGACAACTGCTCTGCTTGGAATGGGAAAAGATTTGGTTCATGATAAAGAAGAGCAAAATTCAAAATTAAGCTGAAAATTAAGCTGAACTCTTTTTCTGCCCATTTTTCATCAGAAGATGCATTCCAATACCTAAACCCTGCTTGCTTACACCAATGTAGTACCATGCTGCACTGAACTGTAGCAAAAACACTGAGCACCATTTTGCCACTCCTAGTAATTTTTCACATCACAGTCCCAAGCATATTTTAAAAGCACTGTCCTCCCTTATACTGGTATTAATATCTAACTAAGCCCCATGACTTATGTATGTATTCAAATTAGTTTTTCAAATATGCATTACTTTTTACTTACATGTTCATTGCTGCTTATAGGCATTTCCTATTTTATTTTGGCTAAATTAGCGAACAAAACTCTAAGGACTGTGCTTGGTCCTTTTTATCTCTCCTAATTATAGTCACTATTAGAAGAACAGCTTTGCATCACTGAGATTTTCTATCAGTTGTGTAATTTTGCCAGAGGAATGACTATGACAGTCACCACCACAGTCATTACTATGGTAGTTAAGCATCAGGAAGAGCGTTTCTGTATACTCTAGGTTTGTCCTGCATAACAAAACAGATAAAGAACAGAATATGCATGCATAGCACTATATTCACTGCTTCACAGATAACTGCATCAGTGGTACAAGACAAGTAAGCACAAGGGAATCTATTTTCAAGGCAGCTGGAATCCTGCATGCAAAATCCTTGCTCATTCATGCAAGGAGAAAACATTTTTGTTGTAAATTTTTTAGGATACTGAAAGCTACTTGTGAAAAAGCAAAGGTTTGTCTAGGAACAAATTATATGTGCAAGATAACACCACAGAAGGATGGAACTTAAATGTATGTGTACAGCATTACCATAATCAATGCTGATTTTTTTAACGCTAAGTTTTGTGAGACAACACTGACTTGCTATAAGCATACTGTGCCTGGTACCTTGATCCAAGATCATATTTTATCCAGCAAAGTAATCTTTCCATTTAAACAGGCTGTCACAGCACATTGACAGACAAATCTCGACAAAGAAATAAGGAAAAAGATGCAGTTGACCAATAAATTATTCCTCTCATTATTTATCTTAAAGCTTTTCTCTTGCAGTTATTTTAATCAGTTTATTTTTAGGATGTTTTATTTGCTCTGCAGAGACACTGCTTCTGAGTGGTGTCTACACTTCAGTAAATACAGAGTAATCCTGTTACAGAATACAAGCCTTAGTCTCCAGAGTTTCAAAGTAACAGCTTTTCTGTTCAGA
>NDXB01015939.1:112046-162754 GCA_002631895.1 Agapornis roseicollis
AAAAAAAAAAAAAAAAAAAAAAAAAGGAAATTTAAAGCCTTGGAGGAATACATCACAGGAAAAAAAATAAATTGATCTAGTAAATTAATTAAGTAAATTGATTGTAAAAATTTACTACCCTACGCAGTATAGAATAAGTCTCATGGGAAGTAAGTTAGCAGAGTCAATTTGAGCCTTTCAACCATGAGAAACTTGTAAAGCACCTCATAAACTCTTTCAATAATACTGTAGAAGAAAAACTTTCTATACATGCTAAATGCCTCCAGCAATAATCTACAAAGCACCTCCCTGCTTTGCTTTTGCTAAGTGTTCCTAGCTTGCTCATTTTTATTAAAACCAAAATAACAAAATATATCATTCTTCCAACGCACATTTATTTAACTATGTTCACGTATGCAAAACAAAAAAATCTCTATAAAAAGTATTTATTCTCCTTTTAGCTGACTTGTTGAGTCTTCTATTTATTACCTATAACTTAAATCATAACTTCAGAAACTCACCCGTTTCAGGATGCAAGCACCTTCCTAAATTTCCTATCCCAAACTTCTGTCAGAAGAACTGCCTATGAATAATAACCCACTCCTTTTAATCACAGTTCCATGAATCAGAGAGTCAGCTACTTGCAGCACAAGCACAAGAGATCATCTAGATAATCCTGCAGCTTAGGACACAACAGCAACACCTTGATTATTGCAAAGAGAAGTTTTTCTTACATATCTACAAATGTTACCTGTAAAGGATATATCAAAAGCTCTTCTCACAGAGAATACCAGTATCCATTTTTTTCTGTTGGTTAGAAAAATCTACCTAACCAAAACCTTCCTTACAATAAATTATGCTGATTTATTTTCCTGCTCTATCTCTTCTTCCCAACATTTATACTCAGAAAAACTCTTCATCATCCACTTAACAATCTTACATGCACTAGAAAACGTTAACATGCTCCTTCCTAATCTTATGAAACTAAACAAATCTCATTCCTTCATCTTTTCATCATTTCCCAAGTCTTCTCAAAGAGCTGCTCACTACTCAGTGGCTGTCTCACATCTTTGAGATCTGATCTTTTTCCAGTTAACCCGGCATCAGACTCCAAAGGATTTCTAAATTCATAAAGAACTGGTTGTGATCACGGAAAGCACTTCACTCAATGCTTCTAATAGATATGCTAATTAACAGAGATAACCCATCTTAATCAAACTAATTACATTACAGATTAAAGGTATTTGGAATTTAACACAGTTTCTCCTATATATCTACATTTACATTATGGTGACTTTAAGCAGCAACTTGAAATAAATGTTAATATGTATCTTTAAAGAATTCTTAACACATAATTCAACCATGAAATTTAAAAGACAAGACATAAATAAGAAGGCATCATAGTTTTTAACATTTCTACTCTTGATTAGAACTGTGGGGGAAAAAACCCACCCCTGTCAGCTCTGGCAAAGATCAACATATTCCTCAGAATCACTGACTTGAATTTCAGTTGCTTGTTACTGATTCCTGGATCGTGCATGTCAGGTGAGTGCAATGGCTCACACACACAACAGGGCTGGAGGCTATGCTAGGAATACATAACCTATGGTACTTGGGGCACTGGGGCTGGACTGTTGGCATCACTTGCCTCTGTGGCAGCCATGCATCCTGCAGCTTCAGCATGACATACGATGAGATCATTGTGCAGGAAGATGGAGGCCATGGATCCCAGCAGAAAGGACTGTGTTCAATTAAGGCACTGCAATCACTCTCCCAGAGATGCTCCATTCTTTATGTCACTCTGAAGGTTTCAGAGTGCTCACTGAAATAGTGTCAACTCAGGGAAATGAAGAACAGAGGACAGAAGTTTTCTGTAACCCTCTTTTCATCTCACTTCGTGCACCCAGAAGGTTCCCAATTGAATTCAGCACTTCCTTCTCACAAAACATCTGACACCTCTCAAACTGCCCTGCATAATTTTCTGTTAGAAAAAAGGTCTGACAAGGTGATTCTTAATTGTAGAGTACCTGAAATCACTGTCTGTGCTGGGAGAGGTATTTAATTTATCAGCTTTGCTGCAAAAATCTCACTCACAGCTCCACTTAAATTGCAAACTCTTTGTTCTCCCTGTTTTGATACCAAGTGGTGTCCTCCTTTCTGAACTTCTGTTCATGAAGCTTTACAAGAGACCATCTAACTGATGTCTGAGATGTGGAATCATAAAATTATGGCCTATAAAATATTCTCCTTACGCATTGTTTCCATTCTGCCTTATGATTTGTTTGGTTCTGCATTTCCACAATAACAAATCCCATGACAGGATCACTGATGCTAAGAGGTTTCCACAGTAAAGAAAAGTAGGAACATGAAACTTAAATGGCTGTGGAAGCTGGAAGGAAAACAATGTAGTAATTTCATTCTAATTGCTACCTGCACATATTGTCATAAGGTCATCTTGAAATGCATATATTTAAACTAATTAACCAACTTACTTGTAAACACTGTATTCGTTCTTCTTCCACAGAGAATAAGAGCTGAAAATGATAAGGCAACTACAGCTTTCCTGCAGTAGATAAATTAGTAGACACACATAGACATGAATGGAACACCTATGGGAGAAAGGAATGGTGTAGCAATCCTTTCTGCATATTGCAATTATACGAGTAAATAAAGTAAAAATATCTAACATTTCTCAGTATTCTTGATGCAACTCTGGCATTAACACTGAAAGAGCAAATACAGAGCAAATACAGGTTATTTCAGATGCAAATGACTAATGGCCTATTGACACTTTCACCCTAATTACACCTCTAAGATGACTGTTGCATGTTTCTGTAGAGTAGTACACAGGCACCCTTATGGCCAAGCTCTGTTCTCTCCAAAGACAACATCGTATGAACTGGAATAGTTTAAGCATATCAAGAGTAATCACCTCCAACATGCTACCAATCGCCAAAAATAGATTGTCCTCCAGCCCTTCCCACCTGTTGTCATTGCCTAAAATTACATATATGAAGAAAACTACTGTTTATTTGTCTGCTACTAAACTATATCAAGAAATCAATATTCTAGGACCTAATCCTGAAAGAAAAGCAGCAAACACTCCTATTTGTTGATGTCTTCCTACTCTACAACTCATCAGGATATTGGGTTCTTGTCTAAACCAGGCAACAAAATGAAGTCTCACCTCACAACACCTTTCAATAAAAAGCAAGAAGCTGGACGAAGGCTCTGTCTAGTTACATAATACATTTTATTGATTTGAATTAGAAATTGATGGTTGGTGTGATAATAACTCCTCCACCTTTTAATGTTATTATGAAAGTTCAGGCTTTCTTTTGCACACTGTGAGGCCACAGAGTGTTCTAACACATCCAGTTCAGTATGAGCCCTATAATAGGAGATACACATTCTTAGTCTCTTCAGGCAAAAATCAGAAGTCTTGTGTAACAGAGTCTAACTGTGCCCAGTTAGATCTAGTTTAAGTTCTTAGGACAACCTCACCCTGTTCCTTGAGAGACATGCAAGAGTTGTAACACAGGACACGCACATTGTGAGGAGGCAAATTCAATGCCTGATTAAAGCAGTTAGTACCCTCACTGGTTTTGGTCTCATCCTTTTATTTAATTAGTTTCTTAATTCTCATTTGCTTGAGCCAGGTTGGTAACAGAATACATCTACACCAGTTGCAATAGGAGCTTACATTCTATATATACAGGCAGACATTCGGCCTGAAATTTCTTAACCTATTTTAGATTGATTTCTCCAAGATTTGAATCACTTGCCTAAAACCAGCTATCTAGTACCATGGGAGGTCACTTAGGATATGACACTCCACACGGTAGAGTACACATGACACAAGACATAATGGAGACCTATGTCCTCTTGGGAGCTGCAGCTGGAGGCAAGTGGGACAGTGTAGATTGTCTAAAATGGCACCAGACACTACCTTCAGGCAACTGACTCATAACTCCAGTGTCAACACTCATAAACCAGAGAAGCTGGAAATAAATGGCAAGAGATATAAAGTACTGAAGAACTGATGGCTGCTTAGACGGTATTTTTCTAGGTGTCAGATAGGTTCACACATGCTCCCCCAGTAATCAATGCGGCAATTTAACCAAGCACAGAAGGGATTCCACTAGTAGTAGAGAGTAATGTTAAACTTATGATTTCTAAGTGATATCCTTTAATTCATTTTTTACAGAAAATGTATGCTAGATTTGCTTCTTGGTTCTTTAAAAGTAGCAAGATTAATCTAAAGCCTATTTCATATCATAAAATCACAGACTGGCTTGGGTCAGAAGGGATCTTAAAGCTCATCTAGTTCTAACCCACTGCCACAGGCAAGGACACCTTCCACTAGAGCAGGTTGCTCCAAGCCCTGTCCAACCTGGCCTTGAACACGGCCAGGGATGGGGCAGCCACAGCTTCTCGGGGCAGCCTGTGCCAGCACCTCAGCACCCTTATAGTGAAAAACTTCTTCCTACTATCTAAGCTCTCCGTTGCTTTAAAGCCATTCCCCCTTGTCCTGTCACTACATGCCCATGTAAACAGTCCTTCTCCAGCTTTCTTCTTGGCCCTTTTAGGAACTGGCTTACATTTTAGTTTATATTTGTGAAGTCTGTCTCAAAGCATCAACTCAATTTCTTTGCTAGCTCAGAGAACATTTTTATTCTATCCTTTCACTTATTTAGAAAGGCCTCTGGCTTGAACATCCTTCTGATCAGAGTTAACTTGCTAACAAAACTAAGAATTTACTGCTGTATTTTCTTACTGTTGGTATCAAGATGGGAATTGAAGTTATAAGAGAATGCTGTAACCTGAAGTTAAAATGTAGCCAAACAGCTACAGGCAGCAGTAAGAGGGTGCAAAATATCACATATAAATACTCCTATACACCTTTTGTGTGGTTGGTAAAAACTGGGAAATGCAATAGTCTCTCTGGAGCTAGGCTGAACACACCACTTCCCCTCCCCTGCCTCCCAGACAGGTTATTAAGCCACAGGCCAACTCTCTACCTGTAAAATGTCAATTCAAACTTAGCTCAAATCTTTCCCTGTGGTTTAAACTGGGACAACAGATTTTGCCCTTAGGCATTTGGGGAGTGTTCTTACAGCCAGCTCTGCTCTAGGAAGGCAGTCTGTAACTGAGCAGGGACACTGATACCAAAAGGTTTAGTAACTTCTTCTATCACATGAGCCTATTGAAAGTGAACAGAAACCTAGATCCTAAGTGACCCAGTCACATTTTTTGAAGTAGTCAGTGTTTGCTCTCTTCTGTTTAATGGGAATCCAGGCAGGACACTGAAGTAAATGTTGTCCCCTGAGGAGTCACGTTTACTTGGAAGAATTATTCCAAAGAAAGGTCAGATGTAAGCTTCAGTGTAGCAAGTATTTCAGAAAAGAACACTGCTGTTTTAAGAGATAATTCTGGCAACTGTCCAGTCTGTATACAAGTCTTGAACTTTGGAGGATCAGGAAGAGAGAAGAGGGGAGTTTCTATGACACTTCAGTTGACTGAACAACAATCCATTAGTTCAGTCAATTTAGCTCCTACTGATTATATTACTGGTGACTAGATGTAACTACTATAATATACTGACTGCCCTTTTGGTTGATACAAAGTTTCACGTGCAGAACATGTTTTTCCATTATTTAACATCACTACTAATGACTTGCTGTACTACTCTTTAGTAAGCTAGAGCAACTGTATGAATGCTAACCTCCCTCAACTGCTAGATGGAGTTGAAAGCATTCACTAGCTTGAAGGAGTGCCCTACAATGAACAATAATGATATGTAATTGGTTTACACTTGCTTCAGACTAGGGAGCATTAAAATGGGATTGGAACTGAAGTAGCTGGAGCAAAAACCAAAGTTTTTTTGCCATCCTGTCCATAGGCTATGAGTGTCATAGAAGGAAAGCTAATGCAAAAAAATCTGATCACTACATCTGATAATGGTTAAATTAACCCATTCTGAAGTTTACAAGAAGTCAGGAAGTTTCTGTGTCTTTTGTCACATCAACAGAAGCACTGGAGTTCTACTCTGAGCTTATCAACAGTATCTTCTGAAGAGTATCTCCAAAAGAAGTGGCAACTTCTATACTTCTGGCCATAACATGGAAAGTGTTAACTTCTGTCAAGTTGTACTATTTGCCACTGTAAGGTGCTGACGCTAAGCTTGAATAAGACAGGGACTAGAAGAATAAATGCATAATGGATACAGTTTACTACTGTATTTTTGGAGCCCTGTTTAATGCAAGCTATATTCTGAACCAGTTTTCTCTTTTGATGTTAAAATGCACCTCACTTGTGAATAGTCCTCAAGACATCATGACATCTATTCAAGGTTACTCCAGCCCTATACCGCAATCAGTTATTCTCCTGTTAGATGTTACTGTAACTTAAGAATAATTATTTGATAGAAGTTAGCAACACAGTACCCAATTCACAAACATGACCATTCCCCTTAGAATCCACATCTGGGCTCTCTCCTTAACATGCCTGTAACCCTTCCAGGCTAATCCTCCTCCTGCTAAGCCCATTTAACAAATAGTTAGAATAACTTCTTAGTACTGGTATTTTATCTCCACAATCTTGTACTTAGATCAGCTAAAGACACAGCATTCAAGTGATATTTATATGCTTGTGATTTCTACCATCTTATTGTAGGAGATGACAGGTTGACTGCAAGATATGAAATTTATCTATAAAGCCCTTTGTGAAGATGCCTAAGAAGGGGAACTGCACTCAAGAAGTAAATTAAAACATAGTGCATTTGAGCACAACAGAATTGTGATTGAATATGTCAGAATATGCAAAGGATAAAGCAAACCTGTCATCATGACAACTCTAAGCTTCACAGGTGCTTCTTTTCATTTTATCACATTAACCATTGCTAACCATTTCTCCTTGCATTATGGAGGCTTCATCCTGCTCCCCATTCCTATCTTCCAGCTCAAGGGGCTGAGTACCCAAACAAGAACTGTCTTACTATTAAAGACTGAGGAAAAAAAGTACCTCAGACTTTTCCTCATCCTTTCCCACTGTATTTCCCCCTACAGACAATAAAGAATGCAGATTCTCCTTAGCCATCCTTCCATTATTAATGAACTTACAGAAACATTTTTTTTATCATCTTTTATAGCACAGCCAGATTAAGTTCTAGCTGGACTTTGACCCTACTCATTTTCTTCCTGCTTAACCTCTGTCGTGGTTTAGACTCAGCCACGCAGCTCGTTCACTCACTCAACCCCCCCCCTTCTTGCCCTCCCCTCCTCCCTCCCCACTCCCGGAGGAATGGGGAGGAGAACTGAAGGAATGCAACTCCCACGAGTTGAGATAACAACAGTCCAGTCACTAAGGTATAACACAAATCACTATCGCTATCACCAATAATAATAACGATAAGGAAAACAAGGGAAGAGGGTATGATACCACCTGCCGAAAACGAGCCCGACCAGGAAGTTCCCTCCCCTTCCGGGTAACTCCCAGTTACCTCCTGGGCATGCCGTGCTATGGTATGGAATACCTCTTTGGTCAGTTTGGGTCCTGTCCCTCCTTCCTCCCGCCCCTCCCCTCTTCCCCGGCAGAGCATGAGGCTCACAAACTCCTTGGTCAGGGCAAACATTGCTTAGTAACAACCAAAAACATCGGCCTTATCAGCCTTGTTCCCTGGTTAAGTCAAAACACCAGCTACTAAAGAGAAGAAAAACTGACTGCAATTGCTGAACCTAGGACAACCTCACCTCAGCCTTGTGGTCCTCCTGAGTTCCCTTCCCCTTCCTTTCTCTGTCAACCAGCCTCCCAAACAGGCCAAAGTCTGCCCTTCACAAGTCCAGGGCAGCAGTTGTGCTGACCCTCTTCTTTAGTTCTTTGAGAATCAAAAACTCTATCACTTTGTGATTGCTATGCTCAAGTCAACCCCCAGCCATCACATCACCCGCAGGTCCTTCTCTGTTCACAAACAATGGGTCCAGCAGGCACCATCTCTAGTTGGCTCACATGCCAGCTGTGAGGAAGCTCCCTTCCACACACTCCAGGAACCTCGTAGATTGTTTCCTCTCTGCTGTACTGTATTTCCAGTGGACATCTGGTTAAGTTGAAGCTGCCCACAATGAGAGTTTCTGGAGGTCTGCCCTGTAGCTCTGGCTGCACAAGTGATCTTCAGCAATTCCTCAACTAAAGCTTTGAGAGACTTTCGTGTCTGGCTTGTCAGGGAGTTCACAGGATCAGCCATAAATTGAATGACATGAGTAGTGAAGTTTCAGGAAAGATAAGAGTCAGCTTTTTCTCTTTAGACATAAAAGCTTATATTCTGGAGACCAAGTTGATAACTGCTACACAAACCCTGTAGCTGCTTTTTCTGCTAAGGACCAACTCAGCACAAACTTTGAAGGATACAGCTCCATGGATAAAAGCACCTTTGATGAAAATGGGGTGACTGACAGAAAGGCTGGAACATTACTACTCAGGTATCACAATGATGAGGAGTCTTATAAAGATGCTGTTCTTTTGACTTAGCTGGGGAATCGAACAGCTCAGGAGAGCAAAAAGTCTGTCCAAAGGTCTGTAGCAAAACAAAAATATGCCAGGGAACTCTATGCAGTGCAGGGGCCTTTGCCATTTCTTCTGGGCTGATTACTGCAAATATGATCTAATATACAGGAAGACCTTCTGCAAGACAGGCCAATTTATGGATCATGGTTAAAAGGGGTCAGGGGAGATGAACTGAAGAAATGCTAGATGGAAAGATGAAGATGAAATATGTGGAAAATAAAGGAAAACTAAATAAAGGAAAACCGAGACATGTAAGAATCAATAAGTAATAAGGATTTAAATAAAAAGGCTGGGGAAAAAAATGGTGAAGACTTAAAAAAAATGATCAGCACTAGAAATTAATCCCAGTATTTCTTGTTGCACTTTTTAATACTTTCCACTCCTTTAAATCTTCCTGGCATATCATCTCTCATTCCAATTCTGGGCTTTTCTCCTTAAATGCCAATGAAACCTTGCAAACAGGGTTTCATCTCTTTAACTGGATGAGATGCACATCTCTCATCTCTCTTAAGTGGTTGCTTACTTTCAGCTCTTTATTCCTGTGACACTCTCCTTCAAGGACTTTTCCATATTAGAAGAACCTGAATGACAATTAATTTAGCACACTTACTGCATTTGCACTGGCAATACTCTCCAGATTCCTGAGCAGGAATAATTTTGCTCTCAGAAAAGGCAAACCCACCATTTTTGGTGCTCCAGGAAGAACATGTCTTTAAATAAGTGAAAATTCTTCCCAAGAGATGAAAAAGGAAAATGAAAAATTGGTTGAGATGGCAAATCCCTAATAAATTTTATCAGTTCTGTTTTCTCTCAGCTGTATAATTCTCTGTGACAATTTGAGCGTGAATCTGACTATAAAGCAAACACTTAGAATGATTAAAGTATTTAGATGAAAAGTCTTCCTAATTTAACAGGCATTTTTGACATGAAGAGAGGGTGAAGAAATCTTCTGCACATAGTATTGAAAGGCAAAATGTGAATATAGCCCAGAATTTTCCCTTCCTGGTTCACCAGCCTGTTTAACTGTTGACATTTGCAATGGCAATTTGGATAAATTAAAGTCAAATTCTACATTACAGTTCTGAAAACAAATCTCATGTTTTCTGCTACTGTAAACCAATATATAACGTGATTTACTGTCTTCCCTGTTTAGTGATTCTAATTATACATTAGCTCTGTACACAGAAACAAACAGCAGTCAGATAAAATCGATGCAGCAACAAGATTCCCTTTTAAATAAAAAGCATCTCAACTCCCTCTTGCCATGCAAACAATCACTGAGCAGTGCTTTTTCTCAATGTCTACTTATGATGCAAGCCAAAATGAAAAAATCAATGCCCTGCAACAGAGGGAGCATCACTGTCTCTTTGTAAGCACAGTAAAGGACCCATTCTTGTTCCTTATCACAGCCATGCCACTCTTGTAAAGCTTAAAAAACACATTCCAAGGAATGTCAGTCACAAGAGGAAACCTCTTTAATGACCCTTCACTACGAAAGAGGTTATAAAGCTTTTAACAAACAGTTCTTCTGTTCTACACACAGATTCAGAGAATCTCCTAGGATACTGATTGGTTTGCTTTATCAGAAAGCCAAATGTGAGAAGTATATAAACATAATAAACCCTGATACTACCAAAATTCAATGGAAATATTACACCTGTATTATTATATACATATTATATTATTATTATTATATATATTACACCTGTATTATATATTAAAAAGACACTGTGGCTTCTTTGAGTTTGACCATACAATTAATCCTTATTTCTTACAAAAGAATAGTTTTACCTAGATCAATTGAAAGGACTCACAAGATACCAGAGATTTTGAGAAGGGTGAAATAGAGTTGTTGAGGATATTTCATTCTAAACATTTGTCCACAAACCCTTGCACTGGAGCTTAACAGCAGCTACAGAACAAACACATGTGCCAATGGTTGTAATTATGTTGTTCTAGATCCTGCTGATCTTGACTACATTTGTAAATATGGTGTAAACCAATCCATTTATCTGTAAAGTCATTAACTACTGAAGACTGTTCAAAAAACTACTGAGTGCTGCTAAGATTAAAAATCAAACAGTTTCATATAAATACCAGTATAGAGTGCAAAAACACTGAATGAAGGGTTAATCTGCACTAGCAGAAAAAGCCAAATCAGAGATGACACTTGGGCTACGAGACAATCTTCAGGCTGTGGAAAAAAACAGACTATGTTTTTGCATAGCCCTAAGAAGAGCTTACAGCTGAAACATCTTCTCTAATCTTATTGTTTACTTATAATCTGCATTTATTATCCTCTTTGGCTTTATTTTGCAGCCACCATCTTCTGCAACACCCTATTTGTCTCCAGATGTTGATCAGTGTGCTAAATATCTTCTGAATCTAAAGCTTTTTCATACTGGGGCTTGGTAATCATAACATTTTATATCTTCACTGTTTGTGTAAGCCAACTCCTCACAGGAACAAGAAGTGAAGACACTCACTGGAGTCAGATGTGGTACAAGCACATTTTTCTGTATGACATTTTGCAGATGTACTTCCTTGTAGCATTCTGGCTGGCAAGTGAAATGGAAAATTTATAGTTCCTTCCACTCCCTTTCTTAGTGTTGTGTAAGTACATTCAAAAGCAGATTCAATTTAATGTTTTATGAAATTGGATTTTGACTGCTGTAATTTCAGATACTTAATTGCAATTACAAGCTCTGTTTTTATAGTAACTGTAATTCAGTAGAGTCCCATGGTCCAAAAGGCTTCTTCCTGCAGGGAACAGTAAATAGAACACTGCCCAGAAATGTTTACCTAATAATATCTTAGATGTCTCTGCTGTTTACCATAGAACATAATCATCAGGCATGGAAGTATTAGAAGTAGCCAACAAATCCGTCTTAAGAATAGGGGCATTTTGTTTAGTCCCTGTTGTCATCTACTCTTCCATGACTGAGGATGGATGTCTCAACAGTCAACAGTTCTAAAGCTGACATCGAAATAACCCAGGAAGCTGCGAAGGTTTGGAACCTCTTTGACAAAGGAAGAAGCCAATAAACTCTGCTTTAACCCAAGAAAATACTCCAAGCTATACATGGCTGTTCAGTGCCCTTTTTGCTCATTCATCAGTTATTGCTATGGATTGATGCATAGCTAATCCCCCTCCTGAGTGGAGTGTCTTTATAACACATTAAACTCTAATCAGCTCAATGCAGGGATGACAGGGCAGATTGTGGAAATGCTTCAGCTGGTATACAGCAGAGTAAGAGAGTTCAAGGCATTTCTTCCACTTACATTAGTAAAGGCTTAGAATTTTGCAACACAGTAAATTCAGTTAGAGATTTAAAGTCATTCCTGCATCAGCAAAATGTATAAGTAGTTGTATCAGGAATATCTGTATAGGCACAGGTAAATCCTATCCCTGTTGGTTTTCAGTGATTAGAGGACAATTTATTTCAGGATACAGGTATAAGCATTCCCATATTAGTAATGCACAGCTGCATGTGTTAGGAGATGCTGTCAGCGTAACACCCAGGAAACCTTTCCAACTCAGCCCTGTATGAAACAGCCTGGAAGAAAACATGAAAGAAGTAAGAGGAACCTACATTGCGCTCTTGCTGAATCACATTTAAAGAGTCAGATGAATACCCTGAAAGATCATACAAAGAGGTTTTGCTTTTTCTTTCCTTCCAGAAGTCCTGTACTCACTCTTCCTCTACCAGAGAAAGTGCTCCCTCTTAATTATTAAAGCGCTGGCTAAGGCTTTCCTTTTTTGAAAGAGCATCCTTTCTGCAACCAAATGTCATCCTGTGATTACCTTGTATAATATCTCTGATGCTTGCTTCAGTCCTTTAGCATTCCAACAAATTTAGTTATAATCTGGGAATTTTACCATTCCTGGTATTATGTTTTACAAATACCAAATAGTAAAGGCATTTTCACAGATCTGTGTTGACATATTGCAATGGTTCACTGTTTATATATTACATTTTCCTCCAATTTTTTTACTAAGTCTAAATATTTAAGGAAAAAATGATGTTGTGACTACACTGCCTTCGTGCTCCACAAGTACACAGGGTACATACAAATCCTTCTGTTTCTTTGTAATATTCCTTATGTAACCTGTGCTAAAGAAATAACATTTATGATTACATAAAGCTGTATCATAATTTTAGTAATATTTAATAACAGAATTAAATACGGAGGCTGACAACATCAGCAGGTCCAAAGAGAGGATTGGACAAACTCAAGGACAGCAAGTCTCTAACCAAAACTGAAAGAACCAGGCAGGCATGAACCCTTCAGCATCCTTAATCAAAAAAATCTGGATGTGGGAGGAAAACAAGGGAAAACAGCTGCATGCTCTCCCTAAAGAACACGCCACTTTGCTGGTGGGAAGGCAGAATACTGGGCTTGATGGACCATTAGTCTGAGCTGGTAGGGCAAGTCTTACATTTTAATGGAAAACATAATTTGTCTTTTACAAAAGCCAATTAGACACCATAAAAGACAGATAATATTATCAAGTTAGGACAATATGTAAGTGGAGATTCAGACTTAGTAGCAGTTAAGAGAAATGTAACTCATGTTAACTGAATGCTAATGACATGTGCATTGATTTTGGATTATATTGAGCAGTAATACAGTGTGTTAGAAGTTAGTGTTGAAGTGTTGCTCAACACTGCTACCAGTTAGTGTACAAGCAGAACGGAATCCATCATTTAAAAACTTGAACAAAATAATATGATTGGATTCCCCTATATCATTTTACACACATTTTTCTTTGGGTTTACATGTCGCATGATTTAAACTCATGTTTAAAACTTACGTCCCATAATCTGTATTTCAAAGGCAATTACAATGGACATGCCAAGATGGAGAACCGGTCCCTTTTACCTAGTACGGTTGCAATGCAGAAAACACTAATGATGTGCAAAATTCCTGAGGCATATGGGGAGCTGGGATCCTACTTCAGGAATCATTTACAGAACTACCTGAGATGCATCCTGAAGTTCCCAACTCATCATTCAGGAAAACCGAGTTAGGATCTGTGAAACAAAAGGGTTGAAATGGTGTAATTCCTGTGGCTGTGCAAATACAGTTTCATCAAAGGCCACATACAAACCAGAATCATTAGAAGGCTTAGAATAGCAGCTCAGATCCTGGCATAACAGGGTAGCCAATTTTAAGTCAGTGATAGGAATCTAGCAAATCTCTGAAAATCACATATAAAAGGTAAAATACTGACTTATGCAGCAGATAATGAAAGCCTACAGTCCATGCACTGCAAGTGAGAGAAAAGAGGGGAGGGAAGGGGGAAAGGCAAAAGGAGTGAAGGAAGGAAAAAATAAATTTAGTATCAGGAAATTCTTCATATTTGTACTGTTCATGACTTTGCTTTTCCAATTTGTGTCATTCATTGAAGCTGGTTTAAAGGACAATATTTTTACAACTTTGCCTTAACTAAATTTGTACGCCTGACAATTTGAATGGGATTTCACCTGAGTAAGCATTGTTCCTTTACAAATCTCTTTGCTAACAATGCTATTTTTATTTCTTAATTTAAATGGAAAAACATCAGGTCCATCTGTAACACAGATTTCCTGGAATTTAAGTTGTTTATGCCAATTCTGCAACTTTTTCATAAGTTTCCTTGATCTGCGTTTGTGTCTGTGGAAAAAAGATGTAAAGGCTTTATTAAAAAATAAAATCATCAGACCACAGAATATGGCATTATCGTAACAGAAAAATAGTTTCTACAGTGTTTAATGCTATGGAGGAGGCCAAAGAATACAAAGACGAAATAGATGTTTCAGAAGGATATTAACATTAAACGTTTCAGACAACATTTTCAAACAGTCGCTTCCTCATTTCTGCTTCACTGATTAAGCAATGGTAGAAGCAATGAATCCAGGTACCACAGTTTCACAAATCATGTTGTGTAATTGGCCAGAGGAAAACCAAATAAGCAGCTCAAAGTAAGTGTGGTTACTGTTTTCTCTCCTAGCACACATCACCCTAGATCCAGAGCAAGGGAGGCTTCAGGGGAGGTAATTTACTTGGTTCAGCCCTGGTCCAGCAGACAAAAAATGCAATGTGTGCTCTGTTCCCGATACCAGCTGTTTAGTAAGTGCCAAAAAGCGACATCGCTATGAATGCTTGGCCGCCACAAGTCAGTTATCCCTGCGGTAACTTTTCTTGATCCTTCGATGTCAGCTCTTCCTATCATTGTGAAGCAGAATTCACCAAGCATTGGATTGTTCACCCACTAATAGGGAACGTAAGCTGGGTTTAGACCGTCATGAGACAGTTTAGTTTTACCCACCTGATGCTGTGTTGTTGCAATAGTAATCCTGCTCAGTATGAGAGGAACCGCAGGTTCAGATCCCTGGTGCATGCACTTGGCTGAGGAGCCACTGGTGCGAGGCTCCCATCTGCGGGCTTATGACTGAACGCCTCTAAGTCAGATCCCGCTTTGACATAGCGATACCACAGCACTGCCAGCGCCTCAGTGGGATCAAGATAGCGGTCATTCAAGACTGACCCAGGAAATGGCAGTCTTGTTCAGAATGTATGGGCTTAAAGGAGAAGGAAAACTCCTACCTTCAAACCCCGCCTGATGGAGCTTCTCTAGCCTTGTATGGTCTTCCATTGAAGAGAAGGACACTCTTACAAAACCTATGACCTGTGGACTTTGCTGTCACTGTCCCAGCTCGCTAGGCTGTAGCAGTTAAACCTCAGGTGTAAAGGGTGGGACCAGTGCTATGTACACTGCCCTCACCTAGCAAACCCACTGCACAGGCTGGCAGGGCTCACTCTCGCCTGTTTGCATGGACAGGTGAGGGTCGGAACGGCAGGTGACAAGGTACACAGGAAGCTGCAGATCCAACCTTGCACGCAGGCAGACTAGCACATGGGTAGCTCAAGATTGCTCAGGAGATGACAGTCCTGGCTGGACACTTTCTGATTGCCTAAGCACCCTTTTCCAACCAGATTTGCATATCCCATATGCCCTTGGTCATCGTGCTTGTAGTAAGTGTGATTAAAGCCCTTCCCAAATCTTCACTTGTGAAGCCATCAATAAGTGCTAACATCAGACAAAAGAGTCAGGAAAGGAGAAGATAAAAATTACTCATCTTTCCATATTGTGTCCAAAGTCTATCCTATCAGTTGGATCTGCATACATAGAAATAAAGCTCAGGAAGAAACAAATAAGTCAACGACACTCTAAAGAATTACAGTAGGGTGAATTTACCATTTTCAGTTGCTACAGTGCCAACAGAGCCATCCAGCTGCTCTGCCCGGGACTGATGTCCTCTAATGAAATTGCAATTCAAGTCATTCTTTTTCCTTTTTTTTTTTTTTTTTTTTTTTTTAAGGACTGGAATGACACTGCAGCTGTATCAGCCTCTCCATTTTACCAGGCTCTGAAAGCTCTGTTAAAAACTAACATTTGCAGATAAGAAAATCAGCTGGGTCCTTTAACACGCTTAGAATAAATTACCAGGTGAGCCTTCTATTTACTCCACACTATTGTGTGTCTTCCACCATCCATCTATTTAATTCTATACTATCTGCTATAAATACAGGACATTTGTCTATTCTAAATATTCTATTTTGCATCTCACAATAGATCCATGCCTGATTTAGTGTAAATTTGGTCCTGCTACATTTTAGTGCTTACAATGGAGTCAGTTATTAGTTAAGTTTGAAATTTCTCCTTCATGAGAGCCACCGGTTTGCAATCCCTACAGAGGAAACATCTTTTCGTGCAACAAAATGGCACATCACTGAAGACTGTAACAGCTTGTGATTCTCAGACCATCTTTATTGAGCAGTTGAAAGACGGCAAAGTAGGTCAGCGTTGTCCCCCCGTAGGGTCTATCAGTAAGTTCCTTAAGCGGAAGCTCAAACACCAAATCAAAGCCACACCTAGACTGGCACACTCAAGAGTCCCTTTAGAATGTGTTCCCTTATGAAAAACTCCTGTAAGGAACTTAAAGTCTGCACAAAGGAAACAGAAATGTTTCCCTGTTGTTGTACTCTACAGCTCCTCGAAACACACTGTTATTCTCTCCAAAGACTGTAATTGAAAGTTATAAGTTATAAAAACTGATTTATTCTTGCTGAAGGACTATTTAAAATGATCTGAACTAACTGGAATTTAAAGTTTAAAACCCACATCAATAGCTCTCTCCTCAACATTTATTTAAAACAGGTTTTGAACAGAGCAATATGATATAATTTAAAAACGAATTCAACAGTTGCTTTCACTCCCTCAGAGAACAGTTACTGCCTGTCATATAATTAAGTGAATATGCCAGTGACAGAATACACAAAGCAGCAGGGAGCACAGGAAAACACTGAAGCTTCTTGTAGCCCATGAGCCTTTCGGCTCAGCACAGTGAGAAAAACCTGTCTAATATATCAGAAAGAGAGAATTAAATGACATGATCAGGAAAACAAGAATTTGCCATGGAAACACCCTATTGGTATATTTCATACAGGGTGTGACTCAATACAGATGATGCTCAGTGAATTTTATGACACATTGCAAAACACACTGTAACACTTTATCTCACACAAACATTTATTTAAAATCAGTGAAAGTCAGCTAAAAATAATACTAATATGCCTTGAATGAAAGATGTTCATGTAGCTGCCGTCTACATTGAAGTCTGTAATATCAAGAATTCATCTACTCTATTCAACTCAGCCCGATGTGTATGTTCAACTGTAGACACCTCTTGACTTCTTTGTTTCCAATTATGAGACTCTCTACAATAATTAAAAGGGAATAGGAGGTTCTTTCTCATCTCTAGACAGAAACAAAGTGAATAGGAAGGTTTGGGTTATCAAATTTTGCTTCTGAAACAAACATCCTTGTAAGTTATGGTTCTAAATATCCTGATTACTCAAAACAAGAGGAGATATAAAGTATCTCCTCTTGCTGCAAAGCCAGGAATCTTCCCTATGAGATACAGAACTGGCTTTAGCACACCATATTTTGGACAACATAGCAGCCAGTAACACTTCCAAGAATATTTATTGGCCTGTCTCATCTCCACTGTCACTGGTGACACAGTATTCTCACCTTAAGCAATGCCATCAGAGATCACTGACTGTGTTCAGACTATGTTAGATTGAAACATGTTAGCCAAAAATATTTTCCTCTATAATTTTTTTGAAAACACCTTTTAAAACAAAATTTTCCTTGACATAAAAACATAAAAGAAGAAAAAAGAAGAAGAAAAAGGACCTTGTCATAGATTCAGGTATTGTTCCATTAAGTTTTAAAAGATATTGCATATCCCATCTACTCACATAATAATATTACTCAGCATTTCTTTTCTCTTTTCTTCATATATGATAAAGGCATCCAGGGCCAAAATTTAGACAGCTTTTGAGGAAGGGATTTGATCCTCAGGGATGTATTACTTCAGCACTTTCTACATTCTGTACGGTAAGAGGCTATTTGCCTTAAACACTGAGTGTGGACACATATATCACATTATTGGCTTGTGCTCAGTCTCTGAAAATAGTGGGTGATATACCAAGCAGTCCAGATTTCATATTGATAAACTCCTGGCTTCTCCAAACACCAAGTGATCTCTAATCAAATGATCTCATGAGCACTATGGAAAACAGTTCCTGAAGGGGACCAAAGGGGGGGCAGAGGGAGGGGAATATTTAAAGTAACATCAAATGAGTTTATATAGCTGACATCCAGGTTGGAATGACAGCACAGCTGCAGGGTTTTTTTCCCCCTACCTCCAGGGGACTACACAGGTTGTATTTGTTCCATGGTGATTTTGCTAAGCAATATTTATTCCCATAATTTATTGATCCTCCCAAATACCTGTTCCAAATGTAGATATTCCCAAAGTCTGTTGACTCTTTTTTAATCTATCTTTGAGAATTCTGAAGAAGTTTCATGAAAAATGTCTTCAGAAGTTTAGACTAAAGTGGCAGGAGATAAAAATGAAACCCTAGCATGAAAGTTAGGGTGTTAGCGAAGTTAATAATACACTAACTGCTTTTCCAGAATGGAAGCAATTCTTCATGGTCTTGCCAGGGGAGATAAGCACAGTCACAGAATACTAAACTCTGACACCAATCTAATTGGGCCAGCAGTGTCACTGATACTCTCTGCATGTGGCCATGTCCTGCTCTTAAGGGATCTGGAAACACTGTGAAGAAACACAGGGTTTATGACAGAAATTAAGGTGTGTTTCCTCAGAGGGGAGCTGAGCTGCTGTTCTATCACCTGGGATGAATTCCACCCTTCAGAATCCACAACTTACAAGCACATTTTGGTCCTGTGCCTCTTACTGCTGCAAAGCTCCACATGAGAAACGAGAAGATTTTTCTAGAAGCTTCCAATTACCATGGAATTCCTTCTGTGGATTATTTTTTTGTACCATTGATTAAGGATAATGACAAAAGGAAACTATGGCTACTAATTGTTGAAGTTGTAAGGGAATATATTGAGATGATTATCGACTTAATGAAGCTGGCATTGAAATACATTTTCCTGATCTGCTTACTCTGTGTACTGTGCCTTCTAAGTGGATAATACGCTATGTTTTTACTCAGCCTCAGTAAATAACAGACTGATCCCTCTTGTTTGCAAATGACAGGGAACACAGTTCCAGGAAAAATAATAAAACAAACAAACACAACATGGAATGGAAGTATCAGCCATTTCAGTCCCAGTGAAAAGAAGCTTTATAGGGGAAAGCTTGTTTCAACAAACTAGATGCCAGTTTGTAATTATAAATCTAATACTGAGCTATTTACTAATTAAAAATATTACAGGGTGCAGATTTCATGCAAATGTCTTTTTTCAAGTGCCTCACGGATTGATTTACAAAGGTAAGTTATGTATACCCTCTGAGAAGATAAAACTGAAATGATCAGTTAAAACAGTCCATTCCTCCTCTAATTTCACTAAGGTTAATATCCCTGAACCAATTTTTCAATGCATTTTCTCTTGTTCTGTCTTTATTCACTGTGGGTATTTTGAATAACCTTTTTCTATGTACTGAGCATAGAAAGAAAACTGGTTGATTTTGACTTCCTACCACCAGTCTACCACGGCTATTCAAAACTTTGCCTGTGAACACCCACTCTTTTACTTCATATATATATTCCAGCTTCACTTCTCATCTCCCTAATATCAAGCCTACTTTCCAGGCTCTCTTTTGATCTCTAGCTGGATACACACACATCCTTGCAAGAAAAGGGCCAGACTATTACAAATGACTGCAAATTATGTTCCAATTGCCAAGAAAATAAGAGAGATGCACAAAGTACAGACATGGTATGATTGCCTATTCTAATTCTAAAAATATTAGGACTTTTTCCTTGTCATTCTCTGGATTACTTCTGTTTCTGTATCCTCTACAGATTTAACTAATTATATTTGACAATTCTACATGGGTATATACAAATAGATGTTTGTAATGGCACTATTATAATTTTTGTTCTTATTTAAGGCACATATTATCTTCCCTGTTATCAACACTACCTAATGGACAGATGTCTACATTATAAATAGAGGAAATTGAAGCAGAGATTTCAAGTGATACAGTTCACGCCTGTTCAGTATTCCGAGTAGGAAAACAGTTCATTATAGCATTTAGTTAGAAATGTTACCTAGCAAACTCAGATACATGGTTACCGTCTCTCAATCCTTGGCTACTCTCCACAGAATTCATTACAGAAATAAAACTTAATGTAGAAGCACAGGCCTGAATTTTTGGAAGTATCAATGTAATCTCAGTTTTAAGCAGCTGATATTTGTAATATAATTACTTTCCTCTTGGAACCCTGAAGGGAAGTTGAGAGATTTGTGAAAATGTAAAGGACCCTCTAAATTTCCAATCTACTATTAAGAGTAGAGTCAAGTGATTGTGTAACAAATGCCTTGAAAACCCAATTGTGTTGCTTTTCATTACTGCTTAGCAAATTTTTCATAGATCTGTTGCATACAACGAGATTATCTTGCAAAACCTGCTTATTCAATAAAACAATGCTTAACTAAAATATGTTTTTTAAAACTTCAAACAGATATTAGAGCCTAAGAACACTTACGCAAATAAATACAGTAAATTCATCACACATGCTAAAGAGAAGTACATGTTTTAGCAGTGTTCCTTTAGAACACTCTATGCAGGGATCAAATGCAAAATGTTTCAAGGACTCGTTAAGTGCCCGAATCTCACAAGAACACCAAAAACATTTGCTAAGAAACTGAGTTTTTGCAATAACTAAAAAAAGAAATTAACTTAAACTCCACCCTTATTCATTTTACTAGGTTACGTGAACAAAGCAGTGAAGGAGAACCACATGGTACTACATTAGGACCTTCAAAACCTCTAGTACACTGGTATTAAGAAAAACACATTCTCTAGAGTAAGACACAAAATAAGGAGATGGATTAGAATACTGACCGAGGTGACAAAGCTGACATACAAATGGCCAATTCAGAGTTTGGCAGTGTTAATCCTGGACAATCCTGATGCTTCTGTACTTGGCTGATACTTAGTGACTAAATTGTGATATGGCAAAACCGTATAGCAGAAGGCAGCATTTATCTACTCATGACAACTGAACAAGAAAGGTTGAGAGGAAAAACAGATGTTAACTAATGTAAAATACTATGGGGTTTTGGAAAGAATAACATAAGCCATTCACATTCCAAAATGGCTTAGAACAATTCTGATATAATAGTAAGCAACTAAATCATCTCCTCCGGTTTGTTCTATTTTGAGCTGTTCTAATAGAGGCTTCCATTTTTATTCTCTTCAGTTATATTGCCAATGACTGTTCCTTCACTACCTAAACATACTCCAGCCTCTGCATAACTTCCCCTGCACTTTATGGCCAGCATAGCAGAGGGTAAAATAATGTAGAATAGTTAAAAGATTAAGGTACAAAAAGCTTTCTGAGTGTGACTGTATTAAAGGAATAGGAAAGAGTTGGAACAGAAAGTAAACATCAAAGTGTGAAGCTGCACTCTCAAAGTTCACCCAGTGCACTATATTTAAAAATGTAAAACTAAAAAACTTATTACAATACTGGATTTTATATTAGCATTTATAAAGCACAAGTGAAAACCACAACCCTTCGGGAAGTACTTTGATGTTATACAAAAGAAGATTTTTATTATGATGTTATTTCAGAGGCAAAAATTAAGTATGAGGGAATTAAAACATTTAAACTATTAGCAAATCATCTGGCATCCAGCTGGATAGCTTAGATCTGTTGTCATACCGTTTGACCAATTTACATATTGCATATGCTCTTTGTATTACACAATTACTACACACAAAATAAAGTGCAGCAAGTACAAGGTGTCATCTTTGGCTTTGGCATAAAACAATCTGTGTAATGCAAACCTGTCAAAAGAACAAAAAAGCAAAGCATTTGATGAACAAACATATTTTACTATCAAAATGATTAAATACACACCTACCAGTAGCAGAACGTATTAGAACAGATGAAGTGAATATCCCGTTGGGTGCAGCAGGCTTCAGATGACAGCAGTCTCAGAGACCTCGTAATTCATTACTATCTCCCAGTGAGAAAAAGAGAATTCTAAAAGGTTTTCCTCAATCAGAAATTTCCCTACCAGTGAAATGATTTTGCCTAAATAATTAAAACCATCAGGAATTACCTTCAGATTCTTTATTCATCAAGTATTACCTCTATAGGTTTCATGAAAGAAGGCAAGATATATTTTACGCACTAGTTTTGCCACTTCATGCCTGTGGGGCTTTTCCATTCAGGAATTGTTTCCTGAATAAAAGTGGCTTCCCAAAGAGACAAGAGGATGACAACAGAAATTGTACCTTTATGAATGTTGATTAGTGAGCCTTCAGCACCATAAAGGTTTTTATTTAGTAAAATTAACTCTGACAGCTCTGGATTAGAAGCTATCAGGCATTAAAATATTCAACCGCCGCTTCTCTTTATCTCACTGAAACAAGATTTTGCTAACTGCCTCTTATTAAATTATCAGTGGCATATTAGTTTATATCATGCACTAGAATTTTTAAGCCATCAACGGATAATAAAGGCCTATTTACAAGATCCACTCAAGGCATTTTCACTACTTCTGCTAAAAGGTTTCTTAAGATTAAGTAAATATACTCTTCAGACAATGTTGTTAAAACCATACTTGGGTCCAGCCAACACCAGATCTAGGACCCAGCAAAGAAGTTCCACAATATTCTTTACTCATGCACTTGCTACACACCCTTAGCCATGACTTGCCAGGTATTTATCATCCTCCTCATTGCAGCATGGTTTTGACTACACGTATGTATGCAGAAAAATCCATCTCTGACAATACAGCTTGATTTCTACATAATTACACTACATGTCAATAAACTGTTGATAAACAAGCAGACAAAAAGATATGAGGGCAGATATTTAGTTTAGAAAGTGGGTTTTGTGGTGAATATTGCAACAGTGAATACCGTGATCTAAGATGTGCTTCTGGAAAGCAGACCACATAAAGAAGCAGGAGCTGAGAATTTTCAAGGCACTCCCACTGGCCTCCACATGTTAAGATTTGAGCAGAAAGAGATTGTGATGAGGTCCAGAATCAAAGATATAAAGACTTGCAGCAGAATTAGCAATGGTGCACCTTTATTTTGGGGTCATTTAACAAATCAAGGAACTGTGTCATTTTACTAAAGGACAGTTAACTTACAGTGACGTGAGCAAGTAAGAACTGGTGTGTTAGTAACTGACAAATGGGGGTAGGGAATGTTTTTACTGGCTTCTATAGTAGCTTTATGAGATGCTTCACATTAGTGGAAACTCTTCAGAGAGGACTTAATAGCCTGGGGAAATCAGCATTTCTCCCCTTGTACCTCAGCACTAAATGGAGCATCTAACAATTTCCTCTCTCCTCTTATTTTGCAAGACAAATCATCTTCAATTTTGTTCCAAATGTTTATTAGTACAAATGAACTATTTTGCCCCCAAATATTTCCTTGTTAAGCCAACTTCCACCTGTGACAACCAAAACAGTGTAAGAAGATAGAAGATGATAGGGCTGCCTGTTTAGTATAAGGTCTTGTAGCAGAACAGCTTTGATGATTTGAGATTTGTCTTAAATGGTTGTCTCACTTCTGAACCAAAATAATGACAAGCTACAAAAGTACTGGTTTTCATTTTAAAACTGCTAGAAGAAAAGGAAAAAGCTGACTAGATATGCATATAAACAGTACATTCAATTAATTGCTCAATTATTCTCCTTGATACTTCAATGCTACATACAAATCTACAGCAAAACAGCATATTTAAATCCACACTACCATTACTTACTAATTTGGTAAGTGGGTTTTAAAAATGCCAGTGTTTATATGACTACCATTTCTCTTGGATTTGCCTCCTTTCTTCATCTCAGCTAGCTGCCCGTGCTGATGCATGGGCAATGCAGACTCAGCCTAGATTTGTGCTTCTCTTCCACAATCAAAGATAATAATCATTATGCAGGGAGTGTCAGGGAGTAGGATGGGCACATCTGGCCACACTCACCAAAGAGAGGACAGCAGATGGAGTCAGCAGCAGAGGAAGGGGACAAGGAGCAGCAGAAATGCCTGGACAAGAATTGAGCAGCAAGTACTGGACCCCTGAGTGAAAAGGTCTTATGGAGAAGGTGACAGAGAGGGTAAAGAACCTGGCTGTGGGTAACAGGAATACTGGAAGCAGAAATTACAGAGTGATTTTATGGAGCTCTAAAATAGCACAAATTAGGCAAATTTGAGCTCTGAGCAGGAAGGTGAGGTGCAGACTTGGGGAAATGGTTTTTCTGGGGCAAAAGATAGAGCAAGTAAGACTTTGGATAGAAGAAACTCTGGGATAAGATTACCAAAGGTCAATACTGCACCTGGAATCCCTAAGAGAAGGAGCTTCTACCTATCTTTTGCCCCGACAAGGCAGGACATTTTTCCATTCTTTCTATCATAGTCCTAGTTGAAAGAATCATAAGGACATTTATTTGAAACACACAATATTGACTGCATATGTTGGAGATTGCTGACATTTCCCTCTCCTTGACCACAGCATTTCTGCTAAGTTGTGAAAAATTTGAAGAGAAACCAAATAAATTAAAATGAGAAGTACAAGTTATTATGAGGCTGTTGCTGCAAGATCTATCACGTAAACAAAAAATGCAGCCATCCAACAAACAGCCATTGAAATTTATAAGTATCCCAATAAACTCTGCTTCTTGTTGCTGCTAAAGCCAGTTCCAGTTCCCATGGAAACAGCTGATGGATCGCCAAAAATGAGATTTGATATTTTAAAATAATCAGTGATTTGAGCCAGTGATTATTAGGAAAGCACTGGACTCTTCTTGCAGTGAAGAGGTATTGTGCTGAAGGTGGAAAAGAACACATGGCAGCTGGCAGACAGCAACTGAGTTGTTCAAATTCTTGCAAATGGTATTGGTTGCTCGATGGCAGCAGCAAATGCAGTTTCCTGAAAACTCACTGATCAAAATATAGCAAAACTCTAATTTAAAGGAAGGGAATAGCCTCTGAAGGTTTGGAGAAGAGTACATGAAAAGTTGTCGTACTGATTTTAGCTTCAACACTTTCAAGTGCTTCTCCTAAATAAGATCTCCTTTGTACCTCTATTCTGAGAATTCAAGTAGCCAGGAACACACAAGGTAGATATTACTAGATATTTCTTCTGCTGCTTTTTCAGCTGTGAATTTATTTGTCAACTACACATTCAGTTTCATTTTGACAAACAGCCCACTACAAAGTAAGACAAAATATTGGCAACCCTTAGTTTTTCAGTGACAGAGGGTGGGTCCAGAGAGGACATTTGTCTGGGAGGGATCAGTGGTAATATAGGGAGTTTTGATGGGTGTTTGGATTGGAAAGGTCAGGAAGATTTTGGGGGAAGACATTACAGAAGAGTGAGGCAGCTCACAGAACAAGCATGGGGTTCTGTGATCTTTTGGGGAGGCTGTTTTTTCTTCCTATGGGGCTGCACAATATGGTGACACGAGCATGGGTCACACCCTCAGGACACCTCTGCCATGTGAGTGAAAGCTGAAAACCACCACTACCAGACCACAGTCTTCTCAGCAACTCCACCCTATCCTTCTCATCGGATTTGCGACCATTTCCCCAAGCCATCTTTGACTTCCTCTCTTTCCTCCATCTAGGTTGAAGAACACAATCCATCTTTCTCCCAGTATCCACAGACTTCACACATGCACCATCCAACTATGGTTTGCTTCAGCTCTGTGTTGACACTATGGGTAAAGCAGGTGGAAGGGGAGGAGAGGCTTAGGCTTCCTTCAGCAACTGCATTTCTCACCCTTCCCTCTTGCCACTGCTATGATGAAAAGTAGACTGATCTGTTTTGCTCTTCCCTCATTCTAGTGACACAAGCTTAGAGGAACAAGCAAAGAGAATAAAGTTGAGCAAGCAAGTGATGACTGTGGACATCCTAATAAACAGATGCCTTGTTTGTCTGTGTTTAGAATTGACATGTAACACAACAGATTTGTGTAATGCATCAAAACAGCCAGAAGCGTACATCAAGAAATAAAAGGTAGTGCTAACATGGAGCAGATAAATATGAATATTGGCAGAGTTTGACTGTTTTTTCTCACTTCTAATTGCAAGATGCTTTTACAGTGTCTCATCAAAGCCTAAACCACCCTCTCATACAGATCAGTTAGACCCAGTGAAGTCTCAGACAGGGCACTTACAATTTATTTAAATTCATTGGGAAGCCATTAGATGAAGGCTAAACACAAACCAGCTAAAGATTCCACCCACAACTAAGGATCAGAGATAAGCCATAGGCAGGCTGCCAGCTTCTTCCATTCTCTGCAGCATTAATTAATATAAGGTCTGCTTCACATTTGCTTCCATGTACCAAATTCCTTCAATTCAAGTTGAATGCTGTTAACAAAGTAGACTTGATGCAAATCAACCACAAAAGCCACAATACATTCCCAGAGCCCAAAGTTCTGTGGGCTTTTTTTCCCCCTACCTGAATCACACTACAGTTTTCAATATGAAAGCAAATCTGCCAAAATGAGAGGCTTTCAAAATTATTCCACATAAACCTGTATTATAAAATGACAAACTTTTGTCTTAACACTTTTATACATCATATAAAAATCCACTAGATTTATAAGGAAAGACAAATCTATTCATTTGTGCATAGAAAGAAAATTAATAACCCTTTGTAGTATTTAGCCAGAAGTACTGACAAATAGATTTTACTTCAGTCAGCTTTGAGTAATAAAAATTAATTGGTAAACGTAAGACATTACCTTCTGTTATATGTCACAAGTCACAAATGTGACTTACCAAAGCATTTGCATCTATTGCCATAAAGACAGAAATATGTGAGGGGTCATAAGAGATAAATTGTTCCCAGGGATTTGTGAACAAATGCTACTTTTTAAAGCACAAATCAATAGATTTCTTTCGCATATTTGCTCTTAAGAATGACTGCAAGACTCTTAAATAGTCTTATCTTGCCTGCATATTAAAATATTTCCATTTGTACATGGAGTACTTCAAAGATGGACAGAAAAACATTGTCCCAGAAAGGCACAGTAGCTGTTAAAGGATTATATTCACTATTTGTCCCTAATATCATACTTAGTTCTGATTAGGAAAGGCAGCAGATGCAAGAAGCGAGCCCCAAAGTAGAAAAACAATGGATTTTCATACAGTTTACTTTCAAAGAGTAATGCTATTAACACCTTTTTTCATAGTCCATATTTTCTCTCTCAAAGTACATTTGTCCCCAGAAAGCAACAAACTCATAAATCAATTTCTACTGCAAGCTGTGGTAACTCAATTACTAAACAGTTTCCTTCAACTGATGCTTCCATTCCCTTTGCTTTACAAAATCCAAATCTATGATTAATAAATGTGGTGGCACATGAAATGATTTCTTTCTCAATGTGATCATCTTAGGAAAAACAATATCCAACAGTCAGATTTTCCCCATAGACTTTTAACTGTCTAAGTTTTATTGTTCAAGATTGCACTGAAAGACACTGTGAGCAGCCAAGGCCCATTAAAACATAATGTTAGTTGCAAGCATCCACTGTTTTGGGGTTTTTTTTTTAGCAAAAAGGATGGATTTTACAGTGCTAGCATAGTGGCAGCAACTTCCCCTGGCTTATGANGCCAAGGCCCAACATAATGTTAGTTGCAAGCATCCACTGTTTTGGGGTTTTTTTTTTAGCAAAAAGGATGGATTTTACAGTGCTAGCATAGTGGCAGCAACTTCCCCTGGCTTATGAAAAAAATACACATTAAAAAACCCTCTGTGGTTTGTGGTCCAAATTTGAAATGAAACATGTTGCTCAAATCCCAAAATGTGCCTTGCATCTCACCAGTGTCTCTCTTGGGAGGAATCCTCTTCCAAATAGGCCTTGCTAAAAGGTATGTTTTTCGGCAGCAGGTTTTTAATACTACCCCTCATCGACCCTGTGATGGGCCATGCTGCTCCTACATACCCCGCATTCAGCACGTACATGGTCCCCAAATATGACTTTGTCTTCCTCTCTCTTCATCTAACCAACACATGAGATTTCACCCTGAAAGTTAAGAGGTCTGAACGAACTAATTTTTGAAACACATGTTTAAAACCTGTGGCAAACAAATTATGAGCAGAGAGAAAGACAGTGAGGTTGAATCTAGACATGTCAAATAGCTTTAGAAAGTAACCCTGGGATTTGCTTACCCTGAGGTGTTAATGTTTTCCTCTACTGAACACAGCAGGCAATAATACTCAGAACAGTCCACTGACAGCATCCAGGACTACCCAAACTGAGGACTTGAAGAGATGATGGGAGATCTCCCTACAGTCTTTCATATGCATATGGGCCTTGGGGATAACAGTAAAATTTATGTAAGATGATTCCTAGCGCTGCCTGTTTCTTCAAATTGGAATCACTTGACGCAGACATTTGATTAAATAAATGAATAATAGGCACTAATGAATTTCAGTGTAAGGAAATAATTCTACAAAATAGTCTTCTTTTTTTAGGTACCGAGTTTAAAATTAACGTGGAGCCTGTAAAAGGTACGGACAGATGAAACCAGCACCTAGGTTTTCTGTCACATCTCTTATTACTGAGAGGTGTCACTCCACGGTTATCAGCAGACTTAGATCTGCAAATTTCTTACAGTATTGCTCAGCTAATACACAGCAGAGTTGACAGTCTCTGAATTTATTGTTCACTAATGATAATCATCACAGGTTTAATTAAAGTATTATTCAGTGTATGTGGAAAGTAATTATGTGCAACTAACTTAAGTTGTACAACAGGCTGGTATTTGTAGAGAACTGCTTTGCTGGCACTAGAACTGCTCACACAAAAATGAAGTGGCACTTGTTTTAAAGTGAAAAATAAATACATGGCACATGGTGAGCCGCTATCATCAGGGCAAAACCTAATCTACTGCTAGTATCAGCCCCAAATCTGTTGTACTATTCACAGGTACTTTAATTATTTCTCATCTTTTAAAGCCTATTTAGCTATACCTACTGTTTCTGAGATTGTCATTAATACAGTTACAATTTTACCTTAACAAATGGCTAGGAAATCTGCACCAGCTTTGCTTATTTGCAAGGTATTATGAGTGTTCAAAGGCACAGCAAGTCTTATTTGACAGTTGCTTGTGCCTAACATATTTTCATTCCACAATCTGTCAGCACATTTAGTCTCTATAGGAGACTAAATAACACAATGAATGTGTAATGTAATGACCATACACATTCAAATGCATAAGTAATTGTTCTTACTGCAAAAAATAGATACTAAGCTTACACATAATAAAGGCAATGCAATTCATCTTTCCCGTTGTTGTGTTTTAAATACTAGTGGGATGAAGTGCATTTCTAGTGTTTTGATTCATTAACAGTTAACTAAGTGACAAAATGTCCACCCAGCTGAAAGGGACACAGCCCAGAAGTGCCTTTCCATGAAACTGGAAAATGACCTTTCCTGGTTTGTGTCAGACATGATTCCACTAACAAAAGACATGAGTTAATATTCATCTCGCTGAAGCATAATAGGGGAAAAAAAATAGTTTCACTGTAAGAAACTTAATGAAGACAGTAATAATGTCTTCACAGTAGAAGTTTTCTCCTTAAAGAAGGCATCAATAAATGAATTGACAGCTAGAGTGAACCTTTTCAGTGAACAAGTCCTTTACTCAGCAAAAGGTAACAAAATCCCTCTAAGATTATTAGGAATTTCACTCCTCAGTACCACAACTGAAAGGCAATTGTAGACCTTGACAGTGCTACTGTCCTTTGTGCCTGTACATGCCTTGTGTAAAGAAAGTTAAATGTGTTCTGCTTGTAAGTCCAATGAAGTACACCCAGACAAGGCAAGCAGAAGACTTGACATCTCAGAGTAGCAGTTTCTTTTGATGCAGTTGCCTTTTAAGATGCTATAGTTTTCTGTAAGATATGAGGGGAAACAGGTGAAATCACCCCATCAGTCAAGGCCCTGGATAGTAGTGCATTTGTAATTCCATATTAGTCTGCTGGTGTATTTGGAAAACATTGATCTGTCTAGAAGTAACATGAAGTCTTTCCTAAAACTGCTTGGGAAATTCTCATGTAAAGTAATAATAAAACCCATCCTAAACCCTAACTCCTTTCCTTGCTTCTTTTCTCTTGCTCTTGATCTGTTGGTCTCTGATTCTCCACTTTGCACTTTCCTAGCATGTAGACAGCTTTCTTCAGATGATCCAGGAACTCCTCTTTAAAATATTAAGCTGAGGCTTTGATGACAGATAAAGCACAAAAGCCAGAATTTAGATACATGCAAAGTGTACTACGAGAAGAGGAGAAAACTTTAAGATTCAAATTTTTAAATACACACCATCATGTCACAGGAGCTCTGCAGCAGATTTGTTAGTTGCCTTAAGTCATAAACTGTAACTACAGCCCCATGAGTATATGCAGGCCATTTGCTTCACATTCATATATTATACAGGGATTTGTTGACTTCACATGCCAACTTATGTAGGAGGAACTTGTCATGCTATTCTTGTCTTTATCCAGAGGCTTTAACAAAATATTACGGCACCAACACCACTAAAATGGGAATGAATACATAGTTATTTGCTACCAAATTCCACCAGAGTTACACTGGCAGTTAAATCAAACAGAATATGCATTTTGAAAAAAAAACAACCCTGCCTATGTCTCAAAGGAAATGTTATCCCAGAAAATACCACAGCCATGTAGACTCAGAGTAGGACACCATTCTGACTCAAAGTAGATGAAACCTAACCTAGCCACAGAATCTCTTCTATTTTCCCCAGCCTAAACAATTGACACTTTTTAGCTTAATGGTCAGTAAGAGAAACAGGAAATTACAGGGATTTTGCACCTGGTCATCAGAATTCAGGAATACCTGCTCTGGTGGGAGAGCATAAGAAGGATGTGGAGCTGTTGGAGAGAGTCCAGAGCAGGTAACAAAGATGCTCCAAGGGCTGGAGCACTTCTGCTATGGAGGGAGGCTGAGAGAGCTGGGCTTGTTCAGCCTGGAGAAGAGAAGGCTCCAGGGAGACTTTTCACTACTTAAAAGGGGCTTATAGGAAAGACAGGAACAAACTTTTGAATAGGGCCTGTAGCAACTGGACAAGGGGCAATGGCTTTAAACTAAAAGAGGGTAGACTTAGACTAGGCATAAGAAAGAAATGTTTCATTATGAGGGTGGTGAAGCACTGGCTCAGGTTGCCCAGTGAAGCTGTGAGTGCCCCATCCATGGCAGTGTTCAAGATCAGGTTGGACAGGGCTTGGAGCAACCTGCTCTAGTGGAAGGTGTCCTTACCTGTGGCAGGGGTTTGGAACTGGATGAGCTTTAAGGTCCCTTCCAACCTAAACCATTCTATGATTCTATGATTTGTTAGAACTGGCAACTGCATTATGGTGTACGAATAACTGCTTGAAAACACAAAGAACAAATAGGAGTCTTTCTTAACATATTGTAAAGTATCAGTAAAACAATACATATAGACAATTCAGCAATTCTGTTACCTTGGCTCCCTAGAAATACATGACTTTTGGAACACCAAATAACTGGAAGAACCCCTCCCATAAATGTCCTAAATATTGGTAAACAGCGAAGGAGAAAGACAACAGCATTTATTATCTTAAACCTGCTAAGGAAACCCTCCTGCAGAGCCAATTATATGACATTCCTCAAAGCATGTTATGAATTATTTTTCTCAGGACTAGTCCTTACTTTTAATCTTTCGTATTTCCCACGTATGGACAACCCAGCAGAGTCTCAACTTCCACATAAGTGAAATGTATTTGTTCTAGTGGTGACAGTAGCTCTGCGTAAATAAGCATCAGGACCATTATGACATAAAAGTGGTCCAGGGTTAAGTACATGTACATTAAGACTTCTGAGTGCATGTCAACTTGACCAGCTGTTTGAAGGAATTGTACCATAAGCACCACTACTGACCTCATTTTTAGCACTGCTTATTTCCTCAGTTTACATACACTGCAGCAATGTCACTCTTAGAAATCATTATTACAGCTGACAGACCAGCTGATTGATTTAGCCAAATCATCCTAAGCTTGTTTAAGAGCATTAAAAAAGCCTTACATTGATTTAGCAATATAAGGTACTTTTAATCAGTTTAAGGAGCATCCATACAAGGTACTTGTATCAATTTAACTGATCAGTTTAGGAGATGACCCAGGCAAACTGATGCATCAGTCTAACTGGATCACCTGCTAAACCGATCAGTTAAATGGATACGCCTCTTTGTGTACAGAAAAGATGTTAAAAGCACAACTTGTTCCACAGATAACAAACAAGAGTTCTCTTAAGATATTTTTACATTTCTCACAGTTCTAAATGCATACTCTCCATGTCTCAGGTTTCCTGTTTTTATAGAGCTGCCATACTCCCAGAATTTCACAGACAGCAATGAGTGAGTGGATGCTATATGCTTTTTCCAGTACTTTGAGGGACCAGCAGACCTACTGCACAGAGTGTACACTGATGATTGATATGTGTATCGTAAATCCATCACTTCCTGAACTTATCAGGCTTATTATACAGTATATATCCAACTTCCAAGGAGGTTTATACTTTCAGTACATGTACTTCTACTGCAGAAGCTTTTGGAAATTCCTCCACAGGCCAGACAAATGTCCCCAAATTCGTTTCAGACAAAATTTCTGACCAGGGAAATAAATATATGTGGAAACCTTTAGGCACATTTCACTCCCCTATAGAACACTTTTACAGTTTTCTCATTGTAAGCATTACCACAAAGCCATGAATTACAAATGGTTTTACTCCAATAATCCCAACAGGGTAGAAGTAAGAGTAAAGTAGAGCATAGGAAAATTAGGGGTTTATATTAATGGTTACATGATGCACACCTCTACCTGCAATTTTACCAAACTAAATGAACTCAGATAAATGTCATTGTCAGATATTGAGTGCTTGCCTAGGTCATTCCATTCTGCTGCTCCATAGAACTTCCCAAGGAACTGCCTGTTACCTGGACAACAGGCTTTATTCCCCAGCTGCAAATTGCTGATTTGTGTATTCTCAGCACTGACAAAAGTAAATTTGCAGGAGTGGAGGAAGTAGATTCTTAATGGTTAATAACTCAGGATTTGTCACTTAGCTCTCTTCAAGAGATTGCCCAGAAACCCATTGTTTCATCTTCCAGCTGTTTCCCATCAAATTACTATTAAATTATTCATAAATTATTACATAGTTTCTTCACATCCCTGCAATACTAATTTTAACAGCTCCAAAAAGCCTCAAATACTGGCTTTCAAGCTGAAAAAAATGCACATAAGCAGCAGCAAAATATACAGTACAGATCGATAACATTAAAATCCAAGAAGAGTTTTCCCTTTCTAATCTAAACTCAAAAAACTCACCATCTCTCTGGAACTTAGCAATATCCCATTACCGTCAGTTGCTAGCACTTCTATCCCTTTGAATACAGGAAAATATAGCATACAGATATAAATAAGCACCAACATTCATGGCATTTCAACAGCTTCCTAATAAATTAGGCAAGTAAAAAAAGATTTTTATCTCCAGTTTTTAATGTTGCAGCTAACCCCTTCAGTCTAAATAAAACCATGCAGATAAAAACACAGGATGGCTTCCTAACTGTTTCAGGAAAGGATAAATGAGCACACCTTGAGATAATAACTAATCAAGGTGCAAGTACTGTGCCATTAGAGGGTGAACTGCTAATGAGTCATGAAATAAAACTGTCAGCGTAGGCTGAAAAGAGACTGAAAAAATAATCAATATTTAGAATTTTATCATAAGGAAAACAGTATTAAACAAAACTCTAAGTAAAAACAAAAACCAGACATAGACTAAAAAGAGAAAGAACTTAGTATTCACTAAGTTAGTCCATTCAAGTAAACATAATTGAGAGATGAGCATTTACTTTTCCAAAATGTATCATGAAAATGAAAAGCGTGAAGGCAGCTCAGACATTTTGCATATCTAGTGCCTTATGCTGCACCAGGACCATTAAAACCACATGAATTATTTTGTCAAACTGCATAGGAAGTTCAGAGATGGTCTTAAAATAGTAATTTATCTCAAACTTAGTATGAACAAAGCTACTCTATTCTCTTTAAAGCTTAATTAGTGTACTTAAAGTGTTATCAAACATAATTAATCATACTTTAGGGTGGGAGTATTTTAAGCTTTAAATTGACTTACATTCTGCTGCTTGGTATAATCTTGTGCCCGTCTCTAAACCATGTCACTTGTGGTCTTGGGTAGCTAAGTATGTGCAGGAGGTTTAGAACTGCAGCTTGTCCTTCAGTCACTGTTTTTCTCTGGTTTGTGTCCATGAAGTTCCCCATGTCTGCAAAGACAGAAATTATACTAAGAGTCCTGGAAGTTGTTTTCTTTCTCCACACTTGTTTTCAGTGGACAGAGAAATAAATGTGTTTTACAATAGTCATTGGCATTACTATAATTAGTCAATATGATACTACAGATTATGAAACCATTTTGATTAATACAGTTTTGGATGAATATATGGCATAAGGTAAATCCAAGGGCTGCTAGTGCAAGTCAGAAGTGCATCAGTCAGCATAGTCTCAGTGTTCTTCTGCAATAATGGAGCAGTTTTAATGGAAAGTGACATTTTCATGAAGGTTTTGTTTTAATAAATACTTGATTAATAAATCCTTTTGTTTAATAAATCCTTGCACAATATAAAAGAAATGGTATATATAAAAGGTATCTAAAAGGAATGGTGTATATAAGTTCATCAATTTTTTAGTCACTATTGAGTTTTTAATGCTTCTATTCATAGCTATACAAATAGACAGCAGCTGTATCACTTATAGTCCAACCAGCGTGTAATCAGAGCTATGCAGGTAAGCTACTCTAGCCAAATGGAAACCAAAATAGCAAGTCTCTAGTCATGTTGGTAGCGCTTAGTTCTGGCACTGCGCTATAATCTAAATAGTGCATCCAGGTCTCTGACATTTACAAAGGCATCTGTAGAATTAAAGAGTAGCTTTTAACAAAAAAAATAATGGAAGAAAGAAAACCATTGCAGAAGCTCTGTCCCTAAAGGTTTTACTTCAGAGACAAGTTCACATACCTATGGGGTCCTTGTAAAAATTCAGTGAACGTTTTCTTGTTTTTCTTTTGCCTTTTGTATCACATTCCTACCCATTAAAATAAACGGGGCTTTAGGCTCCTACTTTTTCACGATCCAAAGAACTTCTATGCATTTTAATTTGCTTTAAACCAAAAAACTGACACACACAGAAAACTGCTCCCGCGTCTGCCACTGAATTCCCTTTTTATCTTTTTTAAGGGCCACAGGGTTCTCTACAAGTTCTCTGTTGCAGAGAGGGATGCAAAGGACATTGAAACAGAGATTACTATCAGGTCTGTGAAGGCAGGAGATGAGAAGAGACAGAACAAGAGCAGAAATTAAAAACACATGGTATTTGAAAGAAGCTTTAATCATCTTTGTGATTTTCGAGTTATTTATTCAGACATAATCAGCATTGTACTTCCTCTGTTGCTCCGTATTTCTTACAACTGTAATCAGATCACCTACTTGAAAAGGAGTTTCAAACCGCGTAGGTGGATCTAATTAACTTCACTGTCATGTGATTATTTTAGTCTTCACAATCCAAGAGGTTTTAAGCCCATTCTGTAATTAAGATTTACCCAGCAGTTTTCTCACAAATAGCTGTTCCCATTCAGTTAAATAATATGCTAGCGTGTGCTGAGAAGAGATTTTTAATTACTGGATAGGTTCCCTGCTACTTCAGAGATCTAGGACATGGAAAACACCTCAGATCTTGCTCAGCGCACATTAAGAATTGTGCCTTTCAACTTTTCTCTTACAATCTTAAGTGTATTGGAAAGCATCCTTTATCCAGTGGCAGAAATAGTGGACCCTTCTAAGGGTAACATCTAACAAAAAAAATCCCCTGTAACTCTTGATGACTGGATAAGATAATCTTAATAACCCTCTGGAATGCTGCTTTCTGCTATGTTTTCAAGAATAAGCAAAAAGTAAAACTTGGTAAAATATCAGGTATTTCATTATATCCATACAGCTAAATCAATTATTTTAGATTAAAAAGTAAGAATGCAGAAAACAATGGTATCAGTAGCTACCGTTAAAGCTACTGGGTGGAAGAGGAGAAAGAAGGTATTTAAAACTTCACTTGCAGGAATAAAGTGTAAGTCTGACTGGAAGTTTCAACACAGAAGCCATATATGTCACTAAAGGTTTGAGATCAAAAGTCTCCCTTAAGTCATATAAGATCTGCTTTGCTTTGTCTCTCTGTCTTTATCAGGGAATTAAGAGGTCCCTTCCAGTCCTAACCATTCTATGAAATAAACTGACTGCTTAATTCAGACACAGAAGCCTTCAAAGAAAACTTTTTAGCTTTGTTCAGCAATACAGAACTACAAACTAAACGGGAAAAAATTATAACCGAAGTAAACAATGACACTTCTTTCTCTCTCAAGAACAACCAAATGCACACACACAAAAGCCTGGAGAAACAAAATGCTTTATTGCAAATCTTTCCCTCATTCAGAGGGGAATAAAGCTGTCTTTTCAGGAGACTAAACTCTTTAGCAGCAGTATCAAGGTAAAGTATTACTGCACCTCCTTCTCACTATCATTCCCACAAGTACTTCCTCAAGAACTGCTCCCTCCACTAGTACAAGTGCCAGTACAGCTGCACAGGGAATCAAACCGGGGGGAAGGAACGGTTATAACAAACCCTACAAAATAATTGTTGCTCTTTTTAAATTTTGGAGAAGTTTCCCAGTTCACAGCTGCACAAACAAGTTTTCCTGCTGAGCCTAAAGGGACAGTGTGCTTCGCTGCAATACAAGAGCGGGAATGATTAGTGGGATGAAGGAGAAAATGAGTACAGTTTTCTCTGGTACTGCTACCAGAGCCTTTGTCCCCTGAAACCACACCTGTAGGTACAGCTTCAGAGGCATCTAGGTTAATCTAATGGCTCATTGCTGCAGAAGCATCCTACCCACACATTCACCTGCTCCATCTTCCCCTCCTAACCCTGCTGGAGGTGCCCCATCCCATTCAGTTATGCTCCTTTGCACCAGCTTTCTCTAAATCCTCTGTGACTTGATATAACTCACTTAAAACAGAGAAAGACTATTCAGAAAAGTACTTGCAAGGGTCTGATGCATGTCAGAGTAAGCACAAGGTCGTGAGAAGGTATGTACAGCAGGGGCATAAGGGCTGGTAGGAAGCAGGGAAGGAAAATACTATTTTAGCAGCAGTTTACTCTGACATTAGCTCCCAGCATTTCTGAAACAGTACCACTAGAGATCAAAGTACTGATACTACCGGCATTACAGATAAGTAACAGAACATATTGTAATACAGTAAACTGGTGAACACAATACCAAAACTTACATAGTGTCATCTGTAACTGTTCCTATATTAAAACACAGGAAATTCTATGCCATTTCCCTCATGACACAGAAATTAACTTGAATCAGTTCCTTGCAATTGGGTTTCTAATAAATAATTCAATTTCCCTAAATTCCACTTATCAAGTGACATTTACTAGTACTGAATTTCCAGTAACTGACCCTGAGGAAGAGAAATTTGATCCATGTATCACATTGCTTACACACAGTATACAAATCTATCTTTTTAAAATTATTTTATGTTTTTACTTTGAAAAAGAATAAGGCCTAATTCTATGATTATTTCCACACAAAATATTTGGATTTTATTTTCTATATGTTAACTGACAAAAAGAAGATTGGCGTATATGATCGTTTCTAAGGTCATGTTAACTAGCACTAACTCCAGAGCAAATCAATTTAACATTTCCAAATGCAAGTTAGATACCAAATAAGAGATCAATTAAGAAATTCTGCATAGCCCAAATTAACACAGTACAAACATTGGAGGGTTTTGTTCATAAAGGTGCTGAGAACAGATGCATAAATTCTCATAGAATGGTTTGGGTTGGAAAGGACCTTAACGCTCATCTGTTTCCAGTCCCCCTGCCATGGGCAGGGACACCTTCCACTAGAGCAGGTTGCTCCATGCCCTGTCCAACCTGGTATTGAACACTGCCAGGGATGGGGCAGCCACAGCGTCACTGAGCAACCTGCACTCACCACCTTCATAGTGAAGAACAACTTCCTTATACTTAATCTAAATCCCCCCTCTTTCAGTGTAAAGTTTGTAGTTAGCAAGGGTTTTGTTGTGAAGTAACTGCTTATTTTGTATCACAAGGATTGTGATCCAAAATCTTGATGGAGCTACCTTCACCACACAATTTTCTTTCAGATATCCTCTGCTGTCCTCTGAGCTTTTATTTATTGCTGTTATTGTTGTTTTGATTGATTGTTTGTTTTGTGCTATATGGCCTTGCTTAATCCCTGTGTATTCAGGGAAAGGTGTAATAGTTTTTTCATGCTACAGCTATCTCCAAATGATCTCATTTTGATGGCTTTAAACGGCTCAGAGCTTGCTCTAAAGACTTAATGTTGCAATGCTTTGAACTGTTTCCCAGAAGAGAACTTCTGTGATGCAATAATCTAGAAATGTATGAAAAATGGCATCTAATAACTTTTCAGACTAGCAAATGCTATTGGTATGTTGGGTTTTCTACCCACAAAAAGAATTAGTTAACTAAAGAATGACAGAATAACTTCCATTCAAACATACATGCCACTTGAACTTCAGATCTTCTCTGCAGCAATGCCCCCATCCTGTTCCGCACGACACACTGATAAAAGCCAGCATCAGACATCTGCAGAGCTGGGATGATGTACCTACAAGACAAAATGCAGAATTATAGTGCACTTCTTCCTAAAGGCAGATCAATGCTACTTTCTGTGGTATTTCTTATTTCTCCTCAAATATTTTACACACTATCTCAAATGCTTATTGTATCTTTTCTCACAAACAGCATTCTCATATAATCTCTGGTCTTTGGCTATAGTATGGTCTGCAATATAGAGAGTTAAAAAAAAATAATTGAAAAGCATAAAATAACTTTCAGTCTTAAAATCTACACTTGATAAATACCAATTAGTTCTCCATAAATTCTCTTGAAATATACTTATATGTTTTCCTCAGGTTTTTATCTACCCTCATTCTTAAGGAAAAGCTGCCTGGTAATTTGTTCAGAGGTGGCAGAAGACAACTGCAATCTAAACACAGGCATTAAGAGGACTTGAAAGGAATATCAAAGTTTTCCAATGGAAAAAAAAAAAAAAGATGGTTACTACACTGTGAAACTACTGTAACTCAGAGGAGTACTAGAAAAGCAGGGGAATCTATGCTGTATCTGTTCTGCCCTTCACTGTGCTTAAAGTCACTTAGTCCACTAATGCCTACCTTCCTTGTTCAACTACATCTGATTACTTAACACAAAAATGAGCTGATAGGCACAGCTTTAATGTGAATAAAACACATGAATAATATAGATAATCTTGCATTAAACAGGCATTAATCAAAGCGCATATTCCCACGGTCACCTTCTGGAGATATTATGGTAGGATTAATGAAAGTTTTTATGAGAAGATACGGAAAAATAAAAGTGCTGAATTTTAATCTTCAAAATTTAATTCCACTAAAAGAAATCATCTCTCCTCATACACTATACACACCCACATACACAGCTAAGTATCTGAACAGGATCAGACAGCATCAAAACAAAGAAGATAGAAGAAATCTAGTTTAAGTGATAAATGAAGAGTATAATCACTGCATTATACATAGCATCAAATACACCATAATAAATAGGTTAGACAACCAAATACAGTGAATTAAAACAAAGCCCAACACCATAGACACATTACAGCATCTACTGTTACTCCTACGAGAGTCTGGCTTCCTGAGTATATGAGTCAGAGGCAATTGTGCTGTTTATGTACCTAAGCTGACTCCTCTGGACCCCTTTTGGAGCAACTGGCACATTCTTTTCCAGTGATTATGACAGTTTGTATTGGAAAGATAAAGAAGACTCAACTTGTTTGGGAGTTACAGCAAACCCATCCATCAGCACACCAGTACTTGCTGGCCAGTGAGCATATAGCTCTGAATTAGCCATGGTGCCTATTGCCTGATGAATGTGCCATAAGAAACAGAGTGAGAAAATAGGTGATTTAGTATTGTACATTGCTAACATTTGTTCCTCTGCTTGTCTATTAAATAGAGCCAAACTTAAAAGCTTCTTTCTTTGGTCTTAATCTCTTCTAAGCCAGTAATGCAGGGTTAGATTTTCCTGCCACTAGGACAAATCAATTGGATCACAAGTGTCCTACTTGAGTTTTCTTTTCTGACTAATTGATGTTTCAGCAGGAAACAATCTTAATATGCTGCCTGAAGAAAAGAAAATCCTTTAAAAATCTACAGTGAAAATCCCATCTACGTTGGGAATTCCACCAAGACAATTCAAACCTACTGAGCTCTTAGCTCCTCAGTGGATCTAGTGGGTAACCATGTGCATGGAAGGCAAGCAAAATTAGAAGAATTAAATAACGGAAGTATTAAAAACAGAGATACAATATACGTTTACATTATTTGGACTATCTTGAAAATTGCAAACCTGGGCAAGGCCTAAATAGATATTAATGGAATTTCTGTATTTACAATTCTGAATAGTCTTTATGTACCTCATGTGTCTGATTATTTTTTTAAATATACTTTTCTATTGACTTAACAGTAAAAATACTGCTTTCTGTGCTATGCTTTCACCATTCTACTTGTTGTCCAAGATGCAAAAAAGGATACAAACATTGCGTTCTAAATTCAAAGAGATTGAATTCTTATCAAAGACTAGTACTACTTTTACAGTGACAAGACATAATTTTGCTTTAGTTTTGTTTACAGTCTATCTTTCAGGACAGAAGATTTTCCCATTGTACAGATGTCAGGAAGCTATTTAAAGTTTCTGAGGATCTCTTCAAGTACTTCACAAAGTCAGACCAGTTTCCCTGTTTTGAATGGTACAGCCAACCAGAAACTGGCTGCTTAGAAATTTTCCATAGAAAGATGTAAATTGACAAGCGTAAAAGAAAAAGCTTCAAGGGAAGTTTTCCAGAGCGTAACATGCTCCATCACCAGGACTGTAATGACTTAGAGTTTAAGGATGAAGTGGTATCAAACACCTAAGGAGAAAAGATGGCTAACGCTTACAATTCACTCTGAATTTCAAATTTATACCCTAATTTTAAATGCTTTAAGAGTTAAAAGTGAACCTTTAGGCTACAGGTTTTTAATAGCTGTGATACTGAAAAAAGAATTAAAACCAAATGTATCTAATTAGATAGTCCTGTAACTTATTAATTATTCAAACTTTTAAGGGACTTATGCAACAACTGATCTAACCATTTTCATAGAATCACAGAATAGTTAGGGTTAGAAAGGGCCTTAAGATCATCCAGTTCCAATCCCCCTGCCATAAGCAGGGACACCTCACACTAAACCATGCCACCCAAGGCTTCTTCCAGTCTGGCCTTGAACACTGCCAGGGATGGAGCATTCACAACTTCCCTGAGCAACCCATTCCAGTGCCACACCACCCTAACAGAAAAGAATTTCTTCCTTAGATCCAATCTAAACCTCCCCTGTTTAAGTTCTGACCCATTACCCCTTGCCCTATCACAACAGTTCCTAATGAAGAGTCCCTCCCCAACACCCTTACAGGCCCCCCTCAGATACTGGAAGGCCGCTACAAGGTTTTCACACAGCCTTCTCTTCTCCAGGCTGAACAGCCCCAACTCTCTCAGCCTGTCTTCATATGGGAGATGCTCCAGTCCCCTGATCATCCTCGTGGCCTCCTCTGGACTTGTTCCAGCAGCTCCATGTCCTTTTTATGTTTTAATATAGAATAAAAAAGTGTTCAATGTTCAAAAGACAAACATAATAATCAGATACTTATAAGAAGTTCGTGAGGAAAGCGTACAGCTGCTTAGACGTGACCTTAGTTTCTTACACTCAAAGAAATGAGTATCTTCATGCCACAAAAGCAAACATGGAAGGCACACTGGGTGCAGATCTTAATTCAAATGAAAACAAAGAGAGGGAGAAAAAAGTCTCTGCCTGAACTTTAAAGACTGTTAACTTGTAGACATAACCAAAGTTGCTCCTGCAGTGAGCAATACTGATTTGCTTTCATTACATGTGTCTCAGATCACAAAGAATTTATAAGGTGATTTTATAAATTCTTAATACAAACTAGTGTATGGATGGTCACTATAAAAGCCAGGCTGTGCACATCATCAGCATCGTTACTCAAGGAAAAGCTGTTCACTCAGGGTCACCAATGTCAAAATGCAAAAACTCCAATTACTTCTTTCCTCACTTGGTATGTTATAAGAATCTTTTCAACACTTCTGGCCTGTTACAATATAGACATTAACTGAAACACATCAAGTAATATCAATTACAAAAATAGCTTTGATTGATGATTTCAATTGCAACAGAAGTCACACTGGAAAGATTCATGCATTTAAACAGAGTATTTAGGCAGGAGAACTGCAGAGCAAACTTTTATGGGGTCAAAGTTTAAATTCTGCAACTGGAATTTTTACACCTAATCATATCTTTCCCTTGCTTTCTTCCAGTGACAGGACAAGGGGTAATGGGATCAAACTTAAACAGGAGAGGTTTAGATTGGATCTAAGGAAGAAATTCTTTCCTGTGAGGGTGGTGAGGCACTGGAATGGGTTGCACAGGGAGGTTGTGAGTGCTTCATCCCTGGTAGTGTTCAAGGCCAGGCTGGATGAAGCGTTGGGTGGCACGGTTTAGTGTGAGGTGTCCCTGCTTATGTCAGGGGGGTTGGAACTGGATGATCTTAAGGTCCTTTACAACCCTAACTATTCTGTGATACTGTGAAATTTAGAGTTTTGCATCCTTGCAGAATCGAAACCCTGTTTCACTTATTTCTAACTGTGGCATTGTAGTAGAAGTGCTGCAACTTCTAAACTAGTATTTTCTATCAATGTGATTTTATTATTATAAAGCAGTTTTCTATCCTCTTACCTCTGTAGCAGATGAAATCAGAAACAAAACCAAGAAAAATATAAAAATGCAAAATTTATACATGCAGCTTGTATCATGACTTCATTTAATCTAGTGATGTTCACTAGATTAAATTAAGTCCAATGATAAGAAACAAGGTACTGGACACAGATACGTATACATACAGCTTGGGAAAGGTGTGTCCAATACACTGATTCCAACTTGTACTGCAATACACAGTTGAATTCTCATTTTGAATTAGGATGTGCACTAATTTAAGAAACACCATCACATTCTGATCTTCATTTCGAAATGTCACACATTCCTATTTGGGTTTCTCCTACTATGGTGCAATGTGAGTCTCTCAGTAACTAGCACATCTACAAAGCTTGAGTTCTAAACTTCGCTTTGCTGCTGATTCCACTTTCATGCTTTTTGTCCTCCCGCACCACTTCTTTGTCTTACTTTCTCAGTGTCTTTTGTGGTTGAGAGCTGTTGCTAGTTCCTTCTACAAGGAAGCTGCAACAGGCTGCTGTGGATCAAAACAAGTGGCATTCACACAAAGTGACATTCAAACCTGCGATTAATTGTGCTATTAAGAGTTTTTTATTTTCTAATAAGTATTCACAAATCTTTTCTAAATGTGTGTATGGCTCAATTTGAGCTATGAAAGGATTGCAAGGCTTGAAAACAGCAAGCATTAATAGATGCAATTACTCAGGACTAAGTGGTCTCATCTAAATCAAGTCTTTAATTTCTAGGCAAGTACACACAGAATTGTATGTTTGGTTAGAAACTGCTAAATACCTTATGTGCTAAATGGCAAAAAAAGAGTTTTAACATGTTATTTAATGGACTTTTTTTCCCTACTACTCTGTAAATGTCAATTATGTCAAAAATAGAATTAATGTTAGTTACAATTTTGAAAATCATTGAAAAAAATAATTACTACCTTGTGCAACAATATAGAACTTTATATCATTACCTGCATTTTTATACTAATCTATACTATAATTTCTGTCTCTAATGACAGAGCACAACTTTTCCTTACCTTAAGCAATATAATGATGAAATTGCAGCATTTAGCTTGGTTGGCTAAAGAGACAAATGCTATACAAGTGCTCTGTCACACCCCCATGCCTTCTAACTTTTGAATTCACTGGATAACATCAAAAAATTTCAGAGCAACAAATAAGTTACAGAAATATTGAATTGCTATATGGTTATGGAAATTGCCAACTGCATAGGGGAGAGCCTCTTAATGCCCCCGTTAAAAGAAAAGCAGATAACACTTGGCTGTCTTGAACTTTGATATTTGGCCAGCCATCTGCTGCCTGTCAGTGAAAATGCAGCTCTGATTAGCCCCAATATGTTTTTTCTCTTCCATGATGGGATGTCTTGTAGAATGTGAAGGGAGTCAGTGAGGTCCTGGGGGGCAAAGTGCACAATTACAGAGGAACAGTTTGTTAAAATAGAAGATAAATTTTCACACTCTCAGAAGTAAAACTGAAAATTTCCTATACAATTTAAGATAGGCCACACTCTAGATCTTATTGAAAAGAATAGTCCCACTGAGCTTATCTTTGTTCAAGGATGAGTAGCACATCATACGCAACATTTAGCTAAGGAATACACCTGCTATTTATTACAAACACATGAAAGGTTGCCATTTCCAACAAAAAAGCATTTTTGGTTCTTAAAAATTTTGTGAAGACCCTTGGTTTGAAATGCCAAATATCATTTTTAGCAAAAGACACTCTCACAGCGATCCTATTTCTTTGCAGAAACCGGCCATTTTTCATGCCAAAAAACCTGGCAATGTATCAGTACCTACAAAGCTGGTCTGAGGTATTAGGGATTTGGGAGAAAAGTAGGGTGTTTGTTTTGGATTTTGTTTTAGTTTGCAATTACACTTAGAGAAGACTATTATATAGTTTTTATTTACTTATATTCACTGGAGTATGCGGTTATTTCACTGTTGTTGTGTAACCACTTAAATTCCAAGGGCCAGCTGCCTTCAGCAAGGCACGTAAGTACAAGTCGATTTCCTTCCAAGTGTATCTGAGGCAAGCCTGGTTCAGTCTTGAAGTATGGAGCAACATCATCTGAAAGGCAAAGACAAAATGGCTCTGTAAGCTATTTAAGTGAGCATAGCATAAACCACCAATATTTAGCTCGTTTCTTCTCAAAGCAGCCACCATAAAACAAGAACCACCATGATTCAGCAGTCAAGTCTTATACTTTTATGTTCCTAACTAAGCTTTACCTTGAGAACTGGAATTCACAAGACCATGATAATCTTAGTCCTTGGTACTTACTGAAAAGTACCCACTCAGACAAGCTTTTGTCCATGTTTTCTGTTTACACTGATAAGGATTTCAGCATTGTCTACTGCGGCAGGCAATGAACAGCCCTACCAGGTTCCCCCACCCTGCTCCTCTGTGAGGATTAAATCCACTCAAAGGTTTGGGTATGTTTACTTCCTGAATAATCTTGGATAGAAATGATTATCACAGCAGGAAAAGTCTCAGGGTAAATGAAGAATCTGGGCAGAAAAACAAGTTTAGATTAAAAAAAAAAAACACCTCACAAAATTGCAAGATTATTGTGTTTTCCAAAGTTATTGCCAACCAAAATGTGTTAAATTATATTACCTGAAGCCACTAATAGATTTTGAATGAGGGTACTTCAATAATGCTCAAGGGTCACACAGACTCAAACTCTCGTTCTCCTGTGGATCACAAATGCTCAAAATACTTCAAGTAGCAAAATTCTCAACTGGTAAATCGCCAAAGCTCCACTCAAACACGTATTTACTACAAGCCTACACCTGCTGGAGAAAAACCCTTGTCACCTCTGGAAGACAAAGGTTTTCACACCTTATGTGTTAAGTTTCTACTTGTAATTATGCAGGAACTACAGACTTAATCTTAGAAATTTATAAATACCTTCAAAGTTTAGAAATACCTCCTATAATGAAATAAACTTCTTTATGCATATATATATAAAACACACAAGTTAGATTAAAGTTGGCCATTTAATACAAAATACGGAATAATATTTAATAGCTAGATATTACTGCACTCTTTTTAAGAGTACAGTGTGTGTGTATTTTATATATAAGAAACACCAAAAAAAAAACCCCACAAACCACAGACATTGTCCTACTGAATTAACCATTCAATTAAACTGCTAATCTTTGTTTTAAATCTGAGTTTAGATAAAGCTCAGGTAGTTTCACACTAACTACTGAAAGAGTTTAAGCTCTCTTCACAGTTTCTGGGGAAGTGACCTCATGTACCCCTCAAGACTGACTGAGATTTTTGAATCCACAGGTCACTTACTATACTCTATAATAGCTGATAGCCATGAGGTAGCACCCATGTGCACAGGGAAGGAGGATCTCAAGGAATGCCAGGAGCTTTTGGAGTGCCTCGAGAGCCCACTGCCAATAGGGATGGCAGTGGGTACACAGCTCTCCTTGGTGACTTCAGCCTCTCTAACTGTTACCTCTTGCTTTGCCCCCTTATCATGGAATTGTTATGACTTCACATGGCAACACAAGGTCACCACCAGCTGAACTACACAGTCCCAGGGTAGCAGTGGTGCTTCTGCTGAGCGTGGTCAAGGCATCACAGGTCGCCAAACTATTTACTGGCAGTAAAGTTGCACATCAGCTGCACACATGCTTGATGGTTTGTACTAACAAATTCTCTTCCTAGTTTTCAGAATTTAACTTCAGAAAGATAGTTACTTCTGCAGTGAAAAACCACACCATCTCAAAGCAATATGTATAAACTATTGCACAAAATACAACAAAATGAATTAAGTATTCTGAGGTAAAGCCCTTTGCTGATACATAGCATGTTAAAAGATTTGTTTTTCAAGCAACCTGATTGAGGGCTAGTGCAGAGCAGTAATATTTTCTTTAAATTGGACATACAGGAAGCTATGACAATTCAATGGATGAGAAAATAGAAACAGTTCCATACTATCAGATAGTTGCTAGCAAACCTAAACCATTTTTTTGCACTCCTCCACTCAATTACATGACTAAGATTACATTCTGTAAAGCTGCTTTATTTTTTTTTTGTTTTAATGACTGCAAATATAGTGAATAAGTCTTATCTCAATTCCCATTTTCTCCTAACTCATAAAATCAACCAATATTTTAAAACCTTATAAAGAAAAAATTAAGTTGGGGTTAGACGATGTTAGTGAAATACAGTCATTTTACCCAGAGCAATAAGCAATTTTTTACATGGCTATTTCTAAACAAGTGAGGAAATGTTAAATCCTTTCAGAGGCTTCACATATATTTTGGGGAGTCTCCTAAGGAGTTATGAGACAGACATTCTTATTCTTGCAATATTACAGATGTCAGACTTCCTCTGACAGGGAGTTGTGCTGGTATTTAGGAGAAGGGCTTGAAACAGAGTCCATTGAAATAGCGGTGCCGAGTTCCTTGAAAACAGTGATGTTAGTTGATGTATGGAGAGGTTCATGGAATGACCTTGTTAAACTACTCCTTCCTTCAAGAAAGTTGAGCCATTCAGGGAGATTACACTGCAACTGGAATCTGCACTATAATCCTCTACCAAAGCAATTTGTTGATCCTGTTTTTCAGCAATTTAAAGACTTGAGCAGCATAATCTCCTTCATTATTTCACACTGAATTATCCATTTACTCCTCCTAACTTACATCTTTCCAAGAAAAAATGATTTATTTGAAAGACAAAGACTGCTGCCCACAAGTCTATCATTCAGCCTTACACTTGCTACTCAAATATTCCAAACCCAGTGATGCTGCAACCCACTCAGAGCTATCTCCCATTTAAAGTATCACAATCAAGCTTGTATTACATGAAAATCATTCTCAAAACTCAATCCAATTCTGGTAGAAGCTAAAATTTAATAGACCTACAGGAATATTTTTATAAAGAATATGGCATGCTTTATAAATTACCCCAGTTCTCTGGCAGATTTACTTAAACCCTTGAAGTAATTTTATCTTCTAATCTTTTATTCCTGATTTTCTCATCAATTACATACCATCAGTTTATCAAATTCAATTATATAATCAGAGCTCACTAAATATTCACTGAAAGCAGAAATGAAAATAAAATACTGAGCAAAGATTCCATGAAGAGAGGTAGAAGTAAAGCTCTGATGACTTTGGCATTTCTGCAGCACGGTGCTGCTCACACCTCAGACACAGTATCAAAACAGCACCTCACTCTAAGTGTTGTATCTTTAAGCTGTAATGAAAGCAGGATTTTAAACTGCACCTACTGGGACAAGCTTAGTTGTCACAGAGCATCCCAGGGAAACAGGAAAACTGGCAGGAACCATGGAAGAAAGACACCTCAGAAAGAAAACTGTATGAAAGGAGGCTAAGGGATTGAAAATACAAGGGGGTCATTTAATAGGTATAAGGTACTTGCACTTCATTAATTAAATACAGGAAGGGTGCACTATGAGGCTGACCTTGGCCAGTCAAGAGTTTAGAACCCATGAGACCACCTCAGTTTTAACTCTCTTGAAGGCTGGAGCAAAAAACCTAATAAAAAAACCTATCTGAGTGCTAGAAACAGGGATAATAAAATTCTGGGATTAATATTCTGCCTACACAAAAAGTGAAAAGCAAGCACTCATGCAATACACTATTGCTTACTTTTAAATGTTAAATGTGTTAAGACTTGAGCCTCGCTGGCTTTTCAGCTACACTGATTCAAAAATAAAAATAATAATGACAAAAAATTATCTGAGTTGCAAGGAGGTGTGAAAGGAAAAGGTGCCATTCCCTTGGCACATACACACAGCTTCTACAAGTGTTCATGAAGTCTGCTTACCGAACTCACTAACATCCTCTCTAGGATCCTTAAAAACATGGTGTAGATTTATTTTTATGTAAATTTCAAGAAAATAGGGTTGAATATGCCAAAATTAACAAGAAATTTGCTCCAAAACATGCCTGTCTTGCTTTTGTGCATCATTAAACTGCAAGAGTCCTATTACACTGCCAGGCTAGATCACTTATTTTCTTTCTTTTCTACATGCAAAGCCTACATTGATTTTTATCTCATAACATAGCTTCAGGACCTATTTCAACAACACCTATACACTTTTGTTTAGATTAATGCTGACATATAAATACAAAAATGGTGCTGTATGCAATTGTTATCACCTGCTTTGGGCTTCTCCCCAGCCCTTAGCAGACAAGATGCATCATAGAAAAGCCAAGAACTTGCTCATATTCTATTCTCCCTGAAAATCATGTTCAGGCATGAGCCTACAAATGCAATCGGCACAAGGGGAAGGCAGCCTGACCATACAGCTTTGTACTGAATGGCACAAAATTCCCAAGAGCTGCTATTCATTAGTTAACCAAGGGAGCAGAACTCACAAGGACAGCGTGAGTGAACATGACTTCAGAAATGGAGAAGAGTACCAACTCAAAGACCTCAAACATACCCTCTAATAAACTAACAAAGTTTGGTTAATGATTCTTAGCCTTTGTTGTTGTTTAAGCCCAGTCAGCCACTCAGTCTCCCTCTCACTCCCCCCCTTTCTTCCCTCCCCCAGCTCATGGAGGGATGAAGAGGAGAGTTGAAATAATGTAATTCCCACAGGTTGAGGTAAGAACAGTCCAGTAACTAAGGTATAACACAAACCACTACTGCTACCACCAATAAGGGAATTAAGAAGGGAAGAGAATACAATACCACCTGCTGACTGATACCTAGCCCAACCCCGCACTGAACTCGCCCTTCTGGGTAACCCTCAGTTACATCCTGGGCATGACGTGCTGTGGTATGGAATACCTCTTAGAATCACAGAATAGTTAGGGTTGGAAAGAACCTTAAGAACATCCAGTTCCAACACCCCTGCCATAGGCAGGGACACCTCACACTAAACCATGCCACCCAAGGCTTCGTCAAACCTGGTCTTGAACACTGCCAGGGACGGAGCATTCACAGCCTCCCTAGCCAACCCATTCCAGCATCTCACCACCCTCACAGGAAAGAATTTCTTCCTTAGATCCAATCTAAACCTCTCCTGTTTAAGTTTGAACCCCTTACCCCTTGTCCTGTCACTACAGTCCCTAATGAAGAGCCCCTCCCCAGCATCCCTATAGGCCCCCTTCAGATACTGGAAGGCTGCTATGAGGTCTCCACGCATCCTTCTCTTCCCCAGGCTGAACAGCCCCAACTTTCTCAGCCTGTCTTCATACAGGAGATGCTCCAGTCCCCTGATCATCCTCGTGGCCTCCTCTGGACTTGTTCCAACAGCTCCATGTCCTTTTCATGTTGAGGACACCAGAACTGCACACAACACTCCAAGTGAGGTCTCATGAGAGCAGTGTAGAAGGGCAGGATCACCTGCCTTGACCTGCTGGTCATGCTCCTTTTGATGCAGCCCAGCATACGGTTGCTTTCTGGGCTGCAAGCGCACACTGAAGCCGGCTCATGTTCATGTTCTCATCGACCACCACCCCNAGAGCAGTGTGGCAGGATCACCTGCCTTGACCTGCTGGTCATGCTCCTTTTGATGCAGCCCAGCATACGGTTGCTTTCTGGGCTGCAAGCGCACACTGAAGCCGGCTCATGTTCATGTTCTCATCGA